>BSBK01010536.1:0-50000 GCA_027943335.1 Chamaecyparis obtusa | reverse complement strand
TTGAGTTCCTTGAACCCAACCACTTCAATCTGCATTTCTGTCAGCAATAGTTGCCTTCTGCTAAGAGCATCTGCAACCCTATTAGACTTTTCACTCCTGTGTTTCAAAAAAAATGTATAACTTTGCAAAAACTCAACCCATTTCAAATGCCTTTGATTCAATTTTCCTTGACTATTCAAATATTGCAAAGCTTGATAATCAGTATACAAAATAAACTCTTTAGGAAGCAGATAATGTCTCCACTTCTCTAATGCCTGAACTATAGCATAAAATTTCTGATCATAAAACAGAATATTTTCTCTTGGCATCATTTAACTTCTCACTGAAATAAGCAACAGGTTTACCTTGTTGGCTCATAAAAGCTCCTATTGCAGTACCACTAGCATCACAATCTACTTGAAACACCTTATTAAAATATGGAAGTGCTAAAATAGGTTGTTCTGTAACTTTTTGTTTCAATAATTGAAAACTTTTTTCTGCTCCTTTAGTCCACTTAAACTCTTTCCTATCCCCTCTCATTGTTTCAGTCAAGGGTCCACAAATACCGCTAACATTTCTGATAAACTTTCTGTAAAAGCTAGCTGAACCGTGAAAAGATCTTACCTCAGTAGCACTCCTTGGAGTAGGCCATTCAAGGATAGCTTGCACCTTCTCTGGGTCCATTTTTAGACCTTCTGCTGAAACTACAAATCTCAAATACACTAACTCTTTCTTCACAAAACTGCACTTCTTCAAAATTAATCAATAATTTCTCTTCTCTCAATTTCTCAAATACCGTACGAATATGCATCATATGCTCATACCAATGTCTTACTAAAGATCAAAATATCATCTAGGTAAATGATGACAAACTTACCCAGAAATTCTTTTAGAACCTCGTTCATGAGCCGCATGAAAGTGCTCGGTGCATTGGTTAGCCCAAAAGACATGACTAACCACTCATACAGTCCTTCCTTTGTCTTGAAGGCAGTCTTCCATTCATCTCCTTCTCTAATCCGAATCTGATGATATCCACTCTTCAGATCTATCTTTGAAAAATACACAGCTCCACTCAAACAGTCCATAATATCATCCATTCATGGCAATGGAAACCTATACTTGATTGTGATCTTGTTTATTGCTCGGGAATCTGTACACATCCTCCACTCTCCATTCTTCTTTGGTGCTAATACCGTAGGTATACCACAGGGACTCAGACTCTCTCGAATCAATCCTTTCTGTAACAACTCATGTACTTGTCTGTTCAACTCCTCACTTTCTGCAGGTGTCATTCTGTGCGCTGCCTTATTCGGTAAACTCACTCATGGGATCAAGTCCATCTGATGATTGATCTTCTTGACTGGTGGTAATCCATCAGGCACATTATCGGATACAATATCATGAAACTCATTCAACAAATCTGCAACTTCTACAGGAACATCTTCTACTTGCTCTTTACTTGCTCTTTACTTGCATTACCACATACCTTTTCTTCAGTCTCCTTCAATGGTTTTAGCTTATGTTGCACTCCATCCTTTGTCAGAGAATAGGTATTCGCACGACCATCATGTACAACACATCTGTCAAACTACCACGGTCTACCTAACAACATATGACATGCATCCATAGAGATGATATCACATAGCACCTCATCTTGGTACCCAGCGATCTTGAACTTTACTAGGCACTGTTCACTGACCATGACCTTGTGGTCATCTTGCACCCAGGAAATCCGATATGGATGTAGGTGTTTCTGTCTCTTGAGCTTCAACTTTGTCATCATCTTTTCTGACACCAAATTGTCAGTGCTTCCACTATCGATAATCACATCACAGCATTTACCCTCACACTTGCATCTAGTGTGAAACAGGATCCTCCTTTGCTTAGGTTCATTCTCACCACTCAACAGGACTCTTCTGTGAATCAACGTTTCTCCTCTCTCAGTATCTTCAAAATTTGATGATTTGACATCTTCATCTATATGTGCAACTCTAGCTTGGCCTTCATTTCTCCTATCTGTTCTGCCTTGGCATTGAGGACATTCAAATGCCCTATGACCTTCTTCTCCATAGTGAAAACATGTTCCACGGAAGCCACCTCTTCCAGATCCTTGTCCTCTTCCTCTTCCTCTCTGATCTCTATTATTCTGATCCTGGAAGCGATTGAAATTATTTTCGCACTGATTCTGACGGCTACTGGCCTCATCCTTCTTTTTTGGATCTTCATTTTGGCCACCATATGACTGTCAACCAGATCGTCCACCATGACCTCTTCCATTTTGTCTACTCTCAAACTTCTTGTTCAGCTTTTCCTCTACTTTTAGGGCAAACTGGTATGCCTCTTTAATACTGTTCATTCGAACCAGATTCAGCTCCTCCTGAATGCTTGGCCTTAACCCATTAAGGTATCTGGCAACTTTCTCTTTATCAGCTTCTGCATGGCCTGTTCTGATGAGAAGTCGATAGAACTCCTCTGTATACTCCTGAACAGATCTTCCTGCTTGCTTCAAACTTTGTATTTTCCTCAGTAGGTCAAGCTCATAATCAATAGGAATGAACTGTCCCTTCAATTTATCCACAATCCGATCCCATCTTGTGATTTTCTCCTTTCCCCGTCTATTTCGCTCCAACTGAATCTCTTGCCACCATATCTTCGCATGACCTTTCAGTCTGGCCTTCGCAAATTTGACCCTATCAGGATCCTCAACATCTTCATACTCAAAATATTCCTTGCATTCATTGATCCAGTCGATCAATTCCTCTGGGTTAAGATTTCTAGAAAATGTAGGAACCTCAATCTTAGGTCTTTTCCCAATCTTGGAAATCGCCTGGAAAAGTCTTTCTTCCTCTTAGTTCACAATTTCAACTTCCCCTTCTTGATATTCTTCTTCAGCTTCATCCTCGCTTTCGTCTCTAACATTAAGATTCATTCCTCTGCGAATCTCTTCTTGCAATGCTCGCACTTTTCTCTGCAGCTCTCTAACCTCAGGTGTCACAGCACCAGCTCTTCTGCCACGTTCTCTTCGTGGAGGCATTTTCGTGATGCGCGCTGAAACCCTAACCACGGTCCTAGTGCAAACTGCCTCACAGTCAGCGATCTGTTTACACACTCAAGAAAACCTACTTTGATACCACTTGATGAAGGGTGCTCCCCTTAGTACCACAAACACATAACCGAAAGAGAGAAACAACAACAGTAATATGCAAGAATAGAAAATTGGCTTCTTATTATCTCCACAAATGTGGAATTACAAACTTTTAGAATTACAATATGAAAAGCCACATGGGCATTCCCTTACAATATTCTGTAGGAAAAAGCCTCGAATCAATACCCAGATCTACTACCCACAACTATTCTAAACTGCGTAAGACAATAATACAGCCTTCTTTATATAGGCAATTTTCCACCTCCTGGGAAAGTTCCAGAATTTTAGCCAATAAGGCCGACCAAACTTAGAAATATTTTATTTTACATTTTATTACATCATAGTCGGCTCAAGATAACCTTTGAAACCCCGAACAGAAATTTTGAAGAAAATTATTTTCTGCCATTTCGGGTGGCCCAACTTCCGAAGACCATAAGTCATCACCAGTTGACCCGATCGGCTATTATAGCCCCATTTCGAAAATGCCACGAAGCGCTCTACAGGCCTGATAGTGCATGCGCTCGTCTCCCAAATTTTTGACCTCATTCAGAGCCTCTAAAGCCTTCAAAACTGAGTTCAAAGTTTCTGTACCCTACTGCCAATACTGAAAATCTTCAATATCTTCCAATATACACTTGATCTGGCAATGAAACTTTACTGGCAGACTTATATGACCAAAATCAACCTCCAAGAAAGAAATCAGATCATTCTGAGCACATACAAAAATTACCAAAAATAGTAACTTTCCATAAATAGCAGCTCTGCACAAAATAGCCCTTATTGAATACAAAAATAGAAATATTTTTGGGTGATGCAAGATTGCTCTTACACCCAGGATGCTCCTGCATCAGACACTTGGGGTAATTTGAGAAGTGACCCTGTCACGACTCAGGTGTGTAGAGGAAAACCAAGATGGCTAACCTCCTCCTTTGTCAGCCATGATGAATCTTCAACAGGTCATCCTTTCCACTTGACCAGATATTCTTCATATGTCATGTTCCTTGTGCTTCTGCCAACACGACTGTCCAGTATATCTTCGATCTCCTTAGTGTCTGAACTAGTTGCTGAAATAATCCACTGTGTTGCTATGATCTCACTTCAACACCTCCTTCATAATACTCTGTCAGATCTGAAATGTTAAACACTGGTGAAATATTTAGCTCAGTAGGCAATTCTATCTCATGCATTTCCTAAATCATGTTTCTTCAGTATCCTACATGGTCCAAACTTTTTTATTTTCAGCTTGTTATATGTACCAACTAGAAACCACTCCTTCCGCAAATGAACCATGACTTCGTCACCAACTTGAAATTCTTTATACCTCCTTTTCTCATCTGCCTTAGCCTTATACTGTGCATTCATCTTGGTAATATGCTTCCTCACCTCTTCATGGATGTTCTTCAAGTGTTCTGCAAAATCCTCAGCTTCAGCACTACTTATTTCTCCTTTATCTATCTTCCTCAATTCAGATGCATTTCTTGGACTACTTTCATATACAATCTGAAATGGTGATTTACCAGTGCTCCTGTTGACAGAATTATTGTATGCAAATTCCGCTTGTGGTAAAATTAAATCCCATCCTCTTGGCTTATCTCCAACCAAACATCTCAGCAAATTTCCCAAACTCCTATTCACCACCTCTGTCTGTCCATCAGTCTGTGGATGATGTGATGAACTAAACTTCAAATCTATCTTCAACTTCTTCCACAATGTACGCCAAAAATATCCAACAAACTTAGTGTCCCGATCTGAAACTATGGTCTTTGGCAAACCATGAAGTCTCACTACTTTTCTGAAAAATAATTCTGCTACATGAACAACATCATTAGTCTTCTTGCAGGGAATAAAATGTGCCATCTTTGAAAATCTGTCAACTACCACAAAAATTAAATCGTGTCCCCGCTGTGTCCTCGGTAAACCAAGAACAAAGTCCATGCTGATATCCTCCCAAAGCTTCTCTGGTACAGGTAATGGCTGATGCAACCCTATATTCTGCTTCACTCCTTTCGCCATCTGACATACTCTGCAACTCTGTACAAACTTCTTCACATCTTGCTGCAACTGTGGCCAATAATAATTCTCACTAACCAAACCAAGAGTTTTATCATGACCAAAATGTCCAGCCAATCCTCCGCTATGCTTCTCCTTGATGAGATTCTCCCTCATAGAACTTCGTGGAATGCACAACTGACTCCCTCTGAATAGCATATCATCCTGGATGATGAAATCCAACCATTTTGTCCTGTCTAGAGTAACAGGTTCTGTACAAGCTTTCCAAGCTTCACCAAAATCAGGATCCTCTGGATACAAATTCTTGAGTTCCTTGAACCCAACCACTTCAATCTGCATTTCTGTTAGCAATAGTTGCCTTCTGCTAAGAGCAGCTGCAACCCTATTAGACTTTCCACTCCTGTGTTTCAAAACAAATGTATAACTCTACAAAAACTCAACCCATTTCAAATGCCTTTGATTCAATTTTCCTTGACTATTCAAATATTGCAAAGCTTGATGATCAGTATACAAAACAAACTCCTTAGGAAGTAGATAATGTCTCCACTTCTTTAATGCTTGAACTATAGCATAAAATTTCTGATCATAAACAGAATATTTTCTCTTGGCATCATTTAACTTCTCACTGAAATAAGCAACAGGTTTACCTTCTTGGCTCATAACAGCTCCTATTGCAGTACCACTAGCATCATAATCTACTTGAAACACCTTATTAAAATCTGGAAGTGCTAAAACAGGTTGTTCTGTAACTTTTTGTTTCAATAATTGAAAACTCTTTTCTGCTCCTTTAGTCCACTTAAACTCTTTCCTATCCCGTCTCATTGTTTCAGTCAAGGGTCCACAAATTCTGCTAAAATTTCTGATAAACTTTCTGTAAAAGCTAGCTAGACCGTGAAAAGATCTTACCTCAGTAGCACTCCTTGGAGTAGGCCATTCAAGGATAGCTTGTACCTTCTTTGGGTCTATTTTTAGACCTTCTGCTGAAACTACAAATCCCAAATACACTAACTCTTTCTTCACAAAACTGCACTTCTTCAAATTAATCAATAATTTCTCTTCTCTCAATTTTTTAAATACCGTACGAATATGCATCATATGCTCATCCAATGTCTTACTAAAGATCAAAATATCATCTAGGTAAACGATGACAAACTTACCCATAAATTCTTTTAGAACCTCGTTCATGAGCCGCATGAAAGTGCTCGGTGCATTGGTTAGCCCAAAAGGCATGACTAACCACTCATACAGTCCTTCCTTTGTCTTGAAGGCAGTCTTCCATTCATCTCCTTCTCTGATCCGAATCTGATGATATCCACTCTTCAGATCTATCTTTGAGAAATACACAGCTCCACTCAAACAGTCCATAATATCATCCATTCATGGCAATAGAAACCTGTACTTGGTTGTGATCTTGTTTATTGCTCTGCAATCTGTACACATCCTCCACTCTCCATTCTTCTTTGGTGCTAATACCACAGGTACAGCACAGGGAATCGGACTTTCTCAAATCAATCCTTTCTGTAACAACTCATGTACTTGTCTGTTCAACTCCTCACTTTTTGCAGGTGTCATTCTGTGCACTGCCTTATTCGGTAAACTCGCTCATGGGATCAAGTCCATCTGATGGATGATCTTCCTGACTGGTGGTAATCCATCAGGCATATTATCTGATACAATATCCTAAAACTCATTCAACAAATCTGCAACTTCTACACGAACATCTTCTACTTCCTCTTTACCAGCTTTTGGAATTAAAGCAAAAGATACATGCTCATGCCTCATACCATCTAGAAAATTTCTTCCATCAACAAAAGTTATCCTTGCATTACCACATACCTTTTCTTCAGTCTCCTTCAATGGTTTTAGCTTATGTCGGACTCCATACTTTGTCAAAGAATAGGTATTTGCACGACCATCATGTACATCACATCTGTCAAACTGCCACGGTCTACCTAACAACATATGACATGCATCCATAGAGATGATATCACATAGCACCTCATCTTGGTACCCGCCGATCTTGAACTTTACCAGGCACTGTTCACTAACCATGACCTTGTGGTCATCCTGCACCCAGGCAATCCGATATGGATGTGGGTGTTTCTGTCTCTTGAGCTTCAACTTTGTCACCATCTCTTCTGACACCAAATTGTTAGTGCTTCCACTATCGATAATCACATCATAGTATTTACCCTCACACTTGCATCTAGTGCGAAACAGACTCCTCCTTTGCTCAGGTTCATTCTCACCACTCAACATGACTCTTCTATTAATCAACATTTCTCCTCTCTCAGCATCTTCAGAATTTGATGATCTGGCATCTTCATCTATATGTGCAACTCTGACCTGGCCTTCATTTCTCCTGTCTGTTTTGCCTTGGCGCTGAGGACATTCAAATGCCCTATGACCTTCTTCTCCATAGTGAAAACATGTTCCACGGAAGCCACCTCTTCCAGATCTTTGTTCTCTTCCTCTTCCTCTCTGATCTCTATTATTCTGATCCTGGAAGCGATTAGAATTATTTTCGCACTGATTCTGACTGCTACTGGCCTCATCCTTCTTTTTCAGATCTTCATTTCGGTCACCATATGACCGTCCACCAGATCGTCCACCGCGACCTCTTCCATTTTGTCTGCTCTCAAACTTCTTGTTCAGCTTTTCATCTAATTTTAGGGCAAACTGGTATGCCTCTTCAATACTGTTCATTCGAACCAGATTCAGCTCCTCCTGAATGCTTGGCCTTAACCGATTAAGGTATCGGGCAACTTTCTCTTTATCAGCTTCTGCATGGCCTGTTCTGATGAGAAGTCGATAGAACTCCTCTGTATACTCCTGAACAGATCTTCCCGCTTGCTTCAAACTTTGCATTTTCTTTAGTAGGTCAAGCTCATAATCAACAGGAATGAACTGCTGCTTCAATTTATCCACCATCCGATCCCATCTCCTGATTTTCTCCTTTCCCCGTCTATTTCGCTCCAACTGAATCTCTTGCCACCATATCTTCTCATGACCTTTCAGTCTGGCCTTCACAAATTTGACCCTATCAGGATCCTCAACATCTTCATACTCAAAATATTCCTCGCATTCATTGATCCAGTCGATCAATTCCTCTGGGTTAAGATTTCCAAAAAATGTAGGAACCTCAATCTTAGGTCTTTTCCCAATCTTGAAAATTGCCCGGAAAAGTCTTTCTTCCTCCTGGTTCACAATTTCAACTTCCCCTTCTTGATATTCTTCTTCGGCTTCATCCTCGCTTTCGTCTCTGACATTAAGATTCATTCCTCTGCGAATCTCTTCTTGCAATGCTCGCACTTGTCTCTGCAGCTCTCTAACCTCAAGTGTCACAACACCAGCTCTTCCGCCACATTCTCTTCGTGGAGGCATTTTCGTGATGCGCGCTGAAACCCTAACCACGGTCCTGGTGCAAACTGCCTCACAGTCGGTGATCTATTTACACACTCAAGAAAACTTGCTCTGATACCACTTGATGAAGGGTGCTCCCCTTAATACCACAAACACATAACCGAAATAGAGAAACAACAACAGTAATATGCAAGAACAGAAAATTGGCTTCTTATTATCTCCACAAATATGGAATTACAAACTTTTAGAATTACAATATGCAAAGCCACATGGGCATTCCCTTACAATATTCTGTAGGACAAAGCCTCGAATCAATACTCAGATCTACTACCCAGAACTATTCCGAACTGCCTAAGACAATAATACAGCCTTCCTTATATAGGCAATTTTCCACCGCCTGGGAAGGTTCCAAAATTTTAGCCAATAAGGCCGACCAAACTTAGAATTATTTTATTTTACATTTTATTACATCATGGTCGGCTCAAGATAACCTTTGAAACCCCGAAGAGAAATTTTGAAGAAAATTATTTTCTGTCATTTCGGGTGGCCCAACTTCCGAAGACCATAAGTCATCACGAGTTGACCCGATCGGCTATTATAACCCCATTTCAGAAATGCCACGAAGCGCTCTACAGGCCTGACCAGCGCAAGCGCTTGTCACCCAAATTTTTGACCTCATCCACGGCCTCTAAAGCCTTCAAAACTGAGTTCAAAGTTTCTGTACCCTACTGCCAATACCGAAAATCTTCAATATCTTCCAATATACACTTGATCTGGCAATGAAACTTTACTGGCAGACTTATATGACCAAAATCAACTTCCAAGAAAGAAATCAGATCATTCTGAGTACATAAAAAAATTACCAAAAATAGTAACTTTCCATAAATAGCAGCTCTGCACAAAATAGCCCTTATTGAATACAAAAATAGAAATATTTTTGGGTGATGCAAGATTGCTCTTACACCCAAGATGCTCCTGCATCATATATATACATATATACATATATACATATATATATATACATACATATATATATATACATATATATATATATATATGTATATATATGTATATATATATATATATATATATATATATATATATATATATATATATATATATATATATATATATATATGTATATATATATATATGTATGTATATATATATATACATAGATATATATATATATATATATATATGTATGTATATATATATATACATAGATATATATACATACATATATATACATATCTTGAAAGAATATCCCAATATTCTTGAAAGAAGGCTAGGGGGAAACCATTAGGTCCTAGTGCTTTATAGGCACCCATATCAAAGACAACCACTTTGACTTCCTCATCAGAAACTTGCCCCATGAGACGGTCATTGTCAATGTGAGTAATAGCACATTGGATCAAAGTAGTCCATTAGACCCCCGCATTTTTTTGAGGGATAAAGGGGGGTGTTATTTAGTCACCAACCACCATATATTTAGTAGAAGTCTCCCGATCCATGTAGCTAATAATATCCTTCTAGAGAGACATCCTGCCAGTCTAGGTATTGGGGGCATATATATTGAGCAAGTGCCAAAAGTAGCTATTTCTTTCTAAAGGTAAGAACGAGGAAGTTTAGAGAGAAGGCAAGCAGTTCACCTTCCACAGAGTTGGGGTTCCAAAGAGTGGCAATGCCACCAGAGGCACCAGAGGCTTCAGAGTAGAGAAACTTAGCACCAGGCTAGAGATTTGCAACAAGGGAGGCAAAATTATTGAAGGACATCTTAACCTCTTGGATAAGCAGAATATCGAGCTTGTGAGAAAATATGTATTGTTTAACAACACTTTTCTTAAGGGGGTTGGTGAGACCTCTAACATTCCAAAAAAGACAAATCATTTCTTATTTTTAAAGATTGTTTCTAAAGTTTGGTACCTACCTCTGCAACATCCCTTGTAGCCCCTCTTGATCTCATAGCACATTTAGACGGCCTCCCTCTGGGTGTTTCCAAACCCACATCAGCTCTCTTGAACTTGAGTTTCTTCTTTTGGGTTTGCTATTCACCAGCATCCTCCCCACAACACTGTTTAGCTAGGGAGGTAGGTGAGGAGGGGTAGTTTTGCTCCTCCGACTGAGGGGGGAAATCTGTAGTAGTGTTAGGGGGCTTCAGTGTGAGGTAGACCACAATGGCAGGCTTCTCCAACTGACCAGGACTGAACACACTTGGCATCGGGGTAATCACCAGGGGATTCGAAGGATCCACCGTCACAACCACATGGGGGGATTTAGTATCCTTAGGCTCAAGGAGCACCACATTGTTCTCTAGATGGGAAAAAATCTCCCCCTCTTCCAACTCTAGGTTTTCCAGCGCTTTAGCCACTGGGGGGGACTAGTCTTTTTCATCTCTTCCCCTGTATTCATGGGTGGGTTCTCGGAGGTGCCCTTATCCTTATTTTTAATCTTTGCTCCATGAAGAGAGGATTTGCATTGTTTGCTAGTGTGGCCCCTGGCTTCACATTTCTAACAAAAGAGAGTAGCATTCTCATACACCAGAGCTCGGGTCCATCTACCTAGCTTAGATTTCAATATTACAAAGTTGGGGAGGGTTTTGTTAAGGGTGACATTTACATAGACTCTCACAAAAACCAACCTAGACTTAGAGTGGCTCACCTTATCTATAGTAATAAAGGTGTCAAAGGAGTCACCATTCCACCTAAACACCTATTTGTGTCAGTATTCCTATGGAAGTCGAGGGAGGCGTACCCAAACTGGTGCCATCATACTCATCTCAGTCACAGGATTGAACCTGGGTTTCCACTTCGCCAGAGATAGAAAGTGCTTACCATAGACCCACGAGGCCGATAGAATAGAGGCCAGATCCTCCGGACTATTGAACTTGAAGAGGAAGATCCTGCTAGGTATAGCTAAGACTAAGATAGAGCCCTTGATCTTCCATTGAATAGGCACCCATTTTCTAACCATTTCAATGTGTTAGGCCATTTTTCAGTCAATGCAAAAATCATTTGAAAGTAGCCTCCTCCCTCCAAATGTTTCATGGTTTATGTATGCCCTGTGTTCATTGTGTTGGCACCAAGCTCTGGTCCAATTTGCATGTGTTGAATCATAAAATCCAAAAAGTTATTCGAATTTCAAGGTTTGTAGGAAATTGTCAAAATCTTCCACAGTGTCAAAAACTCAGTGTTTTTGATAATCCATGATGTTTTCGACCTTTTTGGCCTACGTGAAAGCCCTCAGTGTTTTCGGCTTCCTTATTTACCTTTGTGTCATGTTGAAATTTTTTTGTGTTTTTGATCTTTCACTGAAAACCCTGTGTGTTTTTGACCTTGCATGTCTTCTTTTCTGCCGGTTCTCCTTCTTCATCTTTCTTAACTGTGCAAGTGTGACGATGTGGGGCTAGTTTCTTCAAAGTAGCAGAGGGAGTAGATCAATGATTAGCATGTGATCACATGGAATATTCTTTCCCCATGTGATCATGTGCTTGCTATTGATTTTGTCTGTTCTAGGCGTCTCTTCGGTGAGGTGGGCCCAGTGTCAGAGGGGTGACAGATGGCATGTCCTTATTGGCTGTCACATGGCTGCATGTCAAAATTTTCTAACATGTGATCATCTGACCACTTGCCATCTCTCCACATGGTCCTGGCTCTTCGCAGTTGGTGGTTGCAGTTCCGTGGTCTCGGAGGTAGTGATGTGGTGGATTTGGGTTGGCTGTCGCATGATTACATAGCCCAGTTTTGGCTATGTGATCATGTGATTGGTTGACATGTGTCCATGGTAGTGTGTTGGTGTTTCATCAGTGGGGCCATTGGCTTTTGTTACAGAGGTAAGCATTTTGTGCTGTGGGTCCAAGATGCCACGTAGTGCTGAGGTGGCAGTATTCTATAGTATGAAGATAAGGAAGTGGATGATGTGGTGGTCTCATGGCCTTGTTGCATGATCGCAAGGGCCATTTTCATGGCTTGAGATCATGCAACGGAACCCCCTGGTGTTGACATCATGTAGTTGTGATTATGTTCTGCGTGTGGTTGCATGTTCGCATAGCTCATCTTTGGGCTATGCGATCATGCGACCGGGTGCCACATGTGCTGGGGCCCATTTGTGGCTGTTTGGTGGGATTGGTGGCAGGTGGTGTCATGGCAGTTTCCAGTTGGTCTGAGCTGGTAGGTTGATATATTTGAACACGGGCCTGGGCTAGGGACTCTCAGTAGTGATCTAACAGCCGGCAGGGTGCATGTTAGCAGCTTGTTGAATGTTCGCGTGAACTAGTTTTCCATCTTGCAAACATGCGACATGCCCTTTTGTGGTAACGGTTTGGCATCAGTGGTTATGCAGAAGGCAAGGGGAAATGGTTGTCACATGTTCGCATTACCCATTTTCAGGTTATGCGATCATGTGACCAAGCATAAAATTGGATCCCATTTTCCTATGGCAGGCAAGTTGTGACTGTGCAATTGCACGACTGGGGCAAACGGTTAAGAAACACAAGCCCGCTAGATTGCATGGTGACCGTTGCAGTTTGAGTTTGAATTTCTGGTACCATTTTTGTGGAATTCATTGCAGAAAATACCCTGTTTGGTGAGAAGTGATTTGTAGTATCATCTAGGGTGCTTGACGGTTGATTGCAGAGGGATTTGTACTGTGAGGAATGATTACAATCTTGGCTCGAGAATTGTTTGCAGCTGGTTGATTAGAGTGTTTGAGCTTGGTATTGTGGCTTACCCCTTGTCATGTCTCTGTTAATTCCTCGATGGAGTTAGGTGATTTTGAAATTTTGAATTTGAAATGATTGTATGCTGGTATTGTAACCCTGGTGTAAAGGGATTTTCATGATCATTTTGTAGCATTGGGAGTTTGGTATTCAAGCTTTTTCAGTTGTGAATCCTCTGCCTAGTCTGAATTGTAATGATCTGACTTAGTTTTTGTTGGCAATTGAATGAAAGTTGCAGGACTAAGCTATAGTTTGCAAGCTTGTTATGCTTGAATTGATTGTGTGCACTTAAGGATTCTTCATACTTAATGCAAATATATGATCCTTATCTCTCCTTTGTGTCATTGTAGATAGATTTTGAACTTTGTAGTTCACTACATACTTGTTTGAGTATGTGTCTTCATTCTTTAGTTCTAATCAATGATTAGATTAAATTATGCTTTAGATGAGACATAGGTCTATCTCTTGTCTATGTGAGGATTTCATATAAGTAGTAAAGGAGATCATAGATGTGTTTATGACTTTGAATCTCAAATATAATTTTGGTGTGTGTATGTGATCTATTTAAGAAAACTTGCCCAATGGATGAGGCACTAGCCCAGATGAGCATTTCCTTCTTGACATATCCTGATTTAGATTGTTATGATTCAAACATATAAGATTAAGAACCATCCTTTAGATTTTTAGTATTTGGTTGTATAAGGTCCTACCCCATAGTAAAGAGGAGTCAATGAATGTGTGGTTATCATTTAGTACTCTCTTACTATTCCATTCATCTGTTATATGAACCCAGTCCTTGGTGTGTGAGGTATATTTTATGCTAGGTTAGGTGTACCCACCTTGGTTTTGTAGAGCCTGAAGTAGAAGAGGGTAGTCTTGTCCCTATAGTTGGTTCAATTACCCTAAAACCTCATGACAATTTTGGGGCTAACCATTCCTAAAATCTATCTGAGGGTATATTGGCAAGCTTTTGAGCATAAGTGTCATTTTGGACACCAACAAGATGGCGACTCTACTAGGGAGCCATTGGAAAAAGTCATATACAGAACAAGCATTTGCTGATATCTTCTCACCAAGTTGTGAGTGGTGGCTCTGATTTTCTCTGTTTGATCAGTGTTTCTCCTGATAAACAGTTTGTATACCTGGTGTGGCTTTGTGTTGGTTGGAAGAAGAAATAGTGAAACATTTTCCTCTCAAGGAGGTGGTAGCTCTGCATGACAAAGTTATCTGATGGAGCTTCAAGGTGAGCCAAAGATCTGCCCTGCCTTCTAGCCAAAGGTCTTCTACTGTGAGATTTTCCCAGGTATTTTTCAAATTTTAAATGTTCCTTATAAAGTGGTCAAGCACTAAAAGAAGGATAAGGTGTAAGCAGAGGTTAGCATACTTCAAGTTTTCAGTTGTAGTTTAGAAAAATTATGTGGAAGTAGTGCACTAAGTTGTAATGGGTAAGCTTGAGGAGGAGCTTGCATTATTAGACCAGGGCATCTTTAGGGATTGCATAAGATTAGTAGGATTGAAGGTGGGGTGTAGAAAGGATTTATCCATATCCTTGTTCTATGATAGATTTTGTGAAGTATATGATGAGCTTCCTGAGGATGTTGAGTTTCCTGAATTTGACTTCATTAGTTTATTCCTAGAGCTTTGTTTTCTTGAGTCAACCAGTTGGTCAGATGCCTTGTGGGAAGAGCATTATGGATGTGGCAAGGATTGGGTACTTGGTGATGATAGTCTTGAACTTGAGGATGCACTTGGGGCTTTGCTTTGTAGTGCTAATATTGAGAATGATGAAATTTATGAAGGAGATGTGTCAGGAGTTGACACTCTTTCTTCTAGTCATGAAAGTGATACCTTTTCTCAATATGGGGCAGAAAGTTTTTACAATCAGTCAGATGAAGAAGAGGATTTGATAGATGAGAGTATTTCTGATTATTGTATGGTAGAAGATGATGTTCTTGAGGATAGCTGTTCACTTCATAGTGAACAAATTTCAGACCTCTTGTCTTGTGAGTATCTCAGATATTCAGGAGGAGATGGCTCTGAGTTCTTACATCTAGCACACATTGATTTTGATATGGAAGATGAGTCAATGGGATTTGACTTTGACATGTGTGCCTTTCTCTCCTTCTTACCCCAGCACCACGAGGTAGCAACCCTGTTATATATGATGTGTCGGATGATGAGGTTGCCAATTTTTTCTTAGTTTCAAATGACTCAGTGGTCCCTGATATTGTTTTGAGTACTGATTGGAAGAGTTGTGTGGATTCTGAATCCTTTTCTGATTTTGAATCTTTTGCTAAGCCATGGAAGGATGGCCTTTTAGCTACTCAAGCTTCACCATCTCATGGATAGGTTGATGTTTCTCTTCCCACCTATCAACAATTTTTAGTTTTGTCAAATGCTGACATAATGCAGGTTGCTCCTATGTTCGGTGATCATGTCCCATGTGGTGAGTCCCCTCAGTGTTTGCATGAAGATCAATATATCTTCTCCTTAGAGGTGAAAATTTTTGGTATGAGTGGATCCAGTAGCGATTACATTGACAGTTTGATAGAGCTGGAGCATTTTTCTTTTCAATTAGACAGTAAGCTTCCTGAATGTGGTGGTAAATTTGAAAGTGATTTATGTTGCAGCTCTTCAACATTTCCCTTTTTGACTGCAACATGCATGTGCCACAACATTTTTAGAATTGGTATGATTACCTTTCCATCTCTCAAGAGGAATGTGCTAGCAATCTTTGTCTTAAGCTTTTGAAGGGTGGATATAATTGTGTTCTGTCATGTGGAAATAGAATTTTTAGTTTATCTCTGATGTGTGGAGATGAAATTTTTTTATTTGATAGAGGCAAGTATTGATCATAATTTTGGGGCCTTGAGCCTAGTTGTAAATACTATAAATCTCTATAAATGTCTTTCCCTTTTCTGCTGTGTGTTTCCTTCCCTTGTTCGATTGCCAATTTTTGAGTTCCCTATTTTTTTCCAGTGGTTGGTCTACTCTCCGAGTGATTATGAATTCTTGCCATGCCTGCGGGAGGCATGCATCCCCAACTAGAGCCACTATTAGGCCATTTTCCAGTCAATACAAAAATCCTTTGAAAGTGGCCTCCTCCCTACAAATGTTTCATGGTTTTTGTCTTGCCCTGTGTTCCTTGTGTTGTCACCAAGCTCTGATCCAATTTGCACGTGCTGAATCATAAAATCTAAAAAGTTATTCTAATTTCAAGGTTTGTAGGAAATTGTCAAAATCTACCACAATGTCGAAAACCCATAGTGTTTTAAAAAATCCATGATGTTTTCAACCTTTTTGGCCTACGTGAAAACCCTCGGTGTTTTCCACTTCCTTTTTTACCTTTGTGTCATGTTGAAAATTTTGTGTGTTTTCGATCTTTTACCGAAAACCCTATGTATTTTTGACCTTGCATGTCTTCTTTTTTGCCGGTTCTCCTTGTTCATCTATCTTAACTGCGTAAGTGTGACAATGTGGGGCCAATTTCTTCAAAGTAGCAGAGGGAGGAGATCAACGGTCGGTGTGTGATTGCATGAAATATTATTTCCCCATGTGATCATCCGCCTGCCATTGATTTTATCTATTCCAAGCGTCTCTTCGATGAGGTGGGCTCAGTGTCAGAGGGGTGACAGATGGCATGTCCTTATTGGCTGTTGCATGGCCGCATGTCAGACTTTTTTGACATGCAATCATGCGACTACTTTCCATTTGTCTGCATGGGTCCTGGCTCTTCGTAGTTGGTGGTTACAGTTTTGTGGTCCCAGAGGTGGTGATGTGGTAGCTTTGGGTTGGTTGTCGCATGATTGCATAGCCCAGTTTTGGCTATGCGATCATGTGACTGGTTGACACATGTCCATGGCAGTGTGTTGGTATTTTGTTGGTGGGCTCATTGGCTTTTTTTGTGGAGGTAAGCATTTTGTGCGGTGGGTCCAAGATGCCACGTAGTGCTGAAGTGGCAGTATTCTATAGTATGAAGACAAGGAAGTGGGTGATGTGGTAGTCTCACAACCTTATCGCATGATCACAAGGACCATTTCCATAGCTTGCAATCATGCGATAGAACCCCCTGGTGTTGACGTCGTGTGGTTGCGGTTACAGTCTGTGGGTGGTCGCATGTTCACATAGCCCATCTCTGGGCTATGCGATCATCCGACTAGGTGCCACGTGTGCTGGGGCCCGTTTGTGGCTATTTGGTGGGCTCGGTGGCAAGTGGTGTCATGGTAGTTTTTGGTTGGTTCGAGCTGGCAGGTTGATATATTTGAATGCGGGCCTGGGCTAGGGATTCTCGGTGGTGATCTAACAACCGGCAGGGTTCATGTTAGCGGCTTGTCGCATGTTCATGTGAGCCAATTTTCTGGCTTGTGAACATGCAAAATGTCCTTTTGTGGCAATGGTCTGACATCGGTGGTTATGCAGAAGGTAAGGGGATATGGTATTCACATGTTCGCATAACCCATTTCCAGGTTATGCGATCATGCGACCAAGCATAAAATTGGAGCCCGTTTTCTTGTGGCAGTCAAGTTGTGACTGCGCAATTGCACGACTGGGGCAAACGGTTAAGAAACACAAGCCCGCTAGATTGCATGGTGACCGTTGCAGTTTGAGTTTGAATTTTTGGTACCATTTTTCTGGAATTCATTGCAGAAAAGACCCTATTTGGTGAGAAGCAATTTGCAGTGTGGTCTAGGGTGCTTGACGGTTGATTGCAGAGGGATTTGTACCATGAGGAATGATTAAAATCTTGGCTCAAGAATTATTTGCAGCTAGTTGATTAGACTGTTTGAACTTGGTGCTATGGCTTGCCCCTTGTCATGTCTATGTTAATTCCTCGGTGGGGTTAGGTGATTTTGAAATTTTGAATTTGAAATGATCGTATGCTAGTATTGTAACCCTAGTATAAAGGGATTTTCATGATCATTTTGTAGCATTGGGAGTTTGGTATTCAAGCTTTTTCGGTTGTGCGTCCTCTACCCAGTCTGAATTGTAATGATTTGACTTAGTTTTTGTTGGCAATTGAATGAAAGTTGCAGGACTAAGCTTAAGTTTGCAAGCTTGTTATGCTTGAATTGATTGTATGCACTTAAGGATTCTTCATACTTAATGCAAATATATGATCCTTATCTCTCCTTTGTGTCATTGCAGATAGATTTTGAACTTTCTAGTTCACTACATACTTGTTTGTGTATGTGTCTTCATTCTTTAGTTCAAATCAAGGATTAGATTAAATTATGCTTTAGATGAGACATAGGTCTATCTCTTGTCTATGTGAGGATTTCATATAAGTAGTAAAGGAGATCATAGATGTGTTTATGGCTTTGAATGTCAGATATAATTTTGGTGTGTGTATGTGATCTATTTAAGAAAGCTTGCCCAATGGATGAGGCACTAGCCTAGATGAGTATTTCTTTGTTGACATATCCTGACTTAGATTGTTATGATTCAAACATATAAGATTAAGAACCATCCTTTAGATTTTTAGTATTTCATTGTATAAGGTCCTACCCCATAGTAAAGAGGAGTCAATGAATGTGTGGTTATCATTTAGTACTCTCTTACTATCCATTCATCTATTATATGAACCTAGTCTTTGGTGTGTGAAGTATATTTTATGCTAGGTTAGGTACACCCACCTTGGTTTTGCAGAGCCAGAAGTAGAAGAGGGCATTCTTGTCCCTATAGTTGGTCTAGTTACCCAAAGACCTCATAAATTTTTTTGAGCTAACCATTCCTAAAATCCATCTAAGGGTATATTGCCAACATTTTGAGCATAAGTGTCATTTTGGACACCAAAACAATGGTGGCTTAGAAGTTGAAGAACAACCCACCAATGGCAACTAAAAATCAGCCATAGTCATGTTCACCATAGAATCAGGGAGTGAGAGTTCCAGAGAGTTTTGAGGCCCACCAAGAAGAGCACCTTTCCAATTATTTTTGGGTGGGGATGAAGGGGCAGTGACAGAAGAGGATGCCCAGTGGGATCTATCCATTGACTCTTGTAGAGCCTGCCCCATGCCAGAGGTAGCAGTCTTAGGACCAACATGGGGTCCTGCAAGGGAGGAAGATTCCTCTAAGGGGAGGTGGGCATGGAAATCAAATTTTTGAATTTGAAGGTTAGGTGGGAAGTTGCAGAGTAGGAGGTGCAAAATGCTTTTGTTTGTCATATGGACTTTTTGTTACCAGCACACTATATCTTAATTTTTAAAAAGATTTTTCAAGTATTTAATTATTCCTAGTTTTTTCTTATTCTGGTTAAGTTATTCAGAGATTAGAACATATTACATAGATTTATTTTTTTCATTTTTGAAAAAATAATTAATTATTATATATGTTTTTGGTTGCAAGGAAATCATGTTTTAAAGGGGGAGTCAAAACCCTATACAAGTATAGAATAAAATATTAAGCATTAAGCATACTAAAGAGAAACAAGATTGGGACCCAGTCCACCAGAACCAAAACTAGCAGAAAAAGCCTCAAAACCAAATACCAGCAAAAGAAGGACAACTGGGGAGAAACAAAAAGGGACAGAATGAGGAACCAAGAGAAGTAAGAAAACTCTTTACCGGTTTCATTCGGTTCCTTCACCTCAAAGATCCTTTTTATGGGAGCATTGAAGTTTAAAAGCTCCTGGATTCTATCTTGGATCTTTCTCCTTTTAGAAAGCTGGGTAAGTTTACCCGGGCCTTCCTCCCCCATATCCTCATTATCCTCCTCAGGTTTCTTGCTGGGGGAACCTACATTAAGCTCCACTTTGATGGTCAAAAAATAGTCCATGGTAGAACCCATGAACATGTTATTATCTTGCATATGTTTCTTCATAGCATTCTCCAGCGTATCCATTCTAACTTGCATTTCCTGGACCTTCTTTTCCCTATCATTGTTCATGTCACCATCCAAAGTGTTTGAACCAGACTCCAACGTTTCCTGTAGAGAATCAACCTTAACATAAATAGAATGACATTTTAAATTCAAAATTTTTATTTCCTGAAAGACCCATATCAAGAAACAAAATGAGTACATAGAATTTGCCTTTACAGTCTACAGAACCCCAAAGGGAGGGTCAATTTTGTCATCCATATATTCTTTGAGTAGTTGAAAATTTCATTCCTGCATATCCACAGTTTTGGCAAGAAGAATATTTTGAGAATGGGTAGGGACATTGACTTTTTCTGTAGTAGGGGAAACCATCTCCACTTCAAGGGAAGTCTTCCCCGCATCAGGGGCATCCTTCTGAATATATGTTGATTGAAATAATATAATATATTATTTTCATTTTGAAAATATTTATAATGAAATAATTAAAAAATAAAATTCAATTTTCAAATGAATAATATTATTATTTATATTATGACTGTATAGCAGGACAAAAAGTAGATAAACTCAGATGAGGAGTATAACGACAATGAGGAAGACATGAATATAGATGATGAGGAGGGTAACCCAAACAAGGAAGCCACAAAAATGCCAGAACAGGTTAAAGGGGAAAACCTCAACACTACGAGGGATTGATCAAGTCGCCTCTCTTTTGATCTACCGATCAGTAATGATAACTCACCACCTCTTCAACCCTAGTTTGGAACCAACAAAGAGGCTCAAGACCCCATTTCTAAGGACCCCAAAGAAGAACAGGGAAATCCCTCTACTCAATCTCCCATTTTGTTTGAGACCTCAGAAGATAAGTCCAGAGGGGAATATCAAAGTCAAGACTCTGGAAAAGGGAAAAAGGTCTGGAGGAGCTTCAATATCAATATAGTGTGCATGAGGATCATAAGGGAGGCCGTTTACCCCGGTCTAGTGGTTCTAAAAGATAAGGCCAGGGAAATGGAGATGGATTTCCTCAAGAATACTAAGAATAGTATGTTGGATCAGTACAGGTCCTTCAAATGGCTTTTCCATGAAATTGAAGACCTTAAAGAAAAAATTCAGAGTACTGATGACAAGGATCACAAAACCACCGAGCGAAAGCAAAGCCTGGAGGCTAGGGTTGAGCACTTGAGATCTAAAATGATTAGTCTAGAGGACACCCTAAAGAGTATTGCCAAGCAAAACTATAACATTCTTAAAGCTTCCAATGACCACATTAAGCTGCTAATCAACAAAATGGAAGAAAAGATGGACAGGAGAGTTGATCAGAGGACTATGGAGGAAGAAAAGAAGAAGCCCAAAGAGGGTCTAGGCAAAAGAACCAGAGCTAGAACAAAGTAAAATAGGGAGGATGATAGCTCCCATGGACCCCAAGACATTTATAAAGTTAAAGAGGCAGCAAAGATGATGGAGGCTCTCGAATGCAACATTTTCGTAATACTCAGAAGCCTGGCTTAACCCGCCTTCCGGTGCCTGCCTCTTTTTTGCTCTGTTTTCTCTTTTCTTTTTTATTTTTGTTTCTTTTTTTGCATTTATGTGGCCTATCCCTTTGTTTTGTAATGGTTTAGCTCTAAACTAAACTCATTTCTTCTTATTTTAAACTATGTTGTGGGTTTCAGGCACCCTGTAAAACTTGTTTTACTTAATCAAAAACATATTACTTAATTTTAAATGTAATTCAATATTAAATATTTTAATAATATAATATCACTTTTTGAAAACAAAATTTGTTAAAAAGTCTTTAGCAAAAAAATTACCCTCTACAAATTAGTAGATTTCTATTGACATTAAATGTTGAGTATTTTTTATTTTAAATTTGAAGATGTATATAATGAATTTAATGATTAAATTTAAGAAATTGATATTGAATATATATTATAAACATATTTCAATCGTCTATTCTAAGTATACTTTTAAGTAATTAATCAACCATAGATTAATAATTTACACCAAAATGTGAAATACAAGCTTATAAAATTAAACATGGTAAATTAACCACATGTTTAATTTTATAGGTTTGTATAATTATGAAGCAGTTATTTGAATATTTATTATAACTATAATATAAAATTCTATCATATAATTTTATAATAGCAATTCTATAAAAAAATGATTTTTAATTAATAATATATTGATATAAATATTAAATATCTTATATATTTATTATTCCTCTTACTTTGCAATTAAACATAATAGAGATAATGTGGTATCATGCACTATGTTCTAAGTCTTAATGTTTGTAACTGTGGATCATATGATTAAATGTCCGAGCCATAATTGATACACCATAACTTTTCAAACATTACTATAATTTACAATGATTAAATAGTACCAATAATTGCTATCAAAACTTACCTACATTCTCAAGATTTGAAAACCTAGATTGCATCCAAATTCGTATCATATTATTGTTATTCCAAAATCTATCTATCTATTAGTTTATATACCTATCTACATATGCTCACATTTTCCTAACTTACAAACATGGTTTACAATCAAATATAAATAAATGATTGGTACCATACAAATATAATATCACATTCTTTAAACTCACTTGAACATGGTTTAGAATCAAATCTAACCACACAATTGTTACCATACAATATGTGCATATATTCTTCAAACTTACAAACATGGTTTATAGTGAAAATTGATTGCACAAAGGGATCAATATGAGAGCTTGATGATTCCATTTACTATTCCAAACATATTTTTAAATCTCTTTTAGCTATAGATTAAACACTTTAAGAAAGATGACAAAAGAAATAACAACATTGTTTTTTCCAGAAGAATTTTTTACTTAGTCATTAAATGAAGAAGATTTGACAGGAAGGAAAAGGTCATGACTTCCTTTTCAATTTAATATATTATGTTTATTCCAAAATATTAGATAAATTAATTTAATGTTAACATTATATTGTAAAAACTCCAATTTTTATTGAATTATGAATATATTTATGATATTATTGTATACATACCATATATTTTTCTCTATATCCCTCTCTTTATCTCCCTCTATATCTCTCATTCATATATGAACACAACTCCCCAACCATATCTCTTACTCATATATGTACACAATCCCTTCCCCCTCTATATTCCCTTATTCATCTCTTTATCTCCATCTCACTCTTTCATCCTTTGTCTCTATCTATACCTCTGCCTCCCCTCTCTATCAATATCTCATCATCTCAACCTTTCTCTTATTCGGTCCATCTAGGGTCTAATATGAGAGCTTGATGATTCCATTTACCATTCCAAATATATTTATAAATCTGTGTTAGCCATAGATTACACACTTTAAGAAAGATGCGGGAAGAAAAAACAACATTCTTTTCTCCATGAGAATCATTTTCTTAGCCATTAAATGATGAAGATTTGATACAAAGGAAATGGTTGTGACTTCCTTTTGAATTTAATATATTTGGTTTTGTTAGTCCATTTTCTAGTCATTGTAAAATCCTGTGAAAATGGCCTCTTCCTTACAAATGTTTCTGTAAAAGTGTCCTGCCCTGTGTTCTTCATGTTGTCACCTTGCTCCAGTCCAAATTGCACGTGCTGAATTACAAAATCTTGAAAGATATTCAAATTCTAAAGTCTACAGGAAAATATTTTAGAATCTGCCACAATGTCGAAAACCCATAGTGTTTTTGAAAATCCATGATGTTTTCAGTCTATGTGAAAACCCTTGTTGTTTTCAACCTATGCCTTCTGGATTTTGTGCGCTTATCTTTTGGTGTCAGAAATCCTGTGTGTTTTTTATCATTTTCCATTGTGAAAACTATGTATGTTTTCGATCTTTTACCGAAAACCCTTTGTGTTTTCGACCCCACACTTCTGCCCTGTTTGTTGGCTTTCTCTGACTACATAGGTACGACTGGATGGTGGGCCCAGGTCTTCAAAGGCTCTTGCTGATTGGTTGTCACATGGTCACATGTTAGACTTTTCTGACATGTGATCATGTGACCGCTCACCACCTGTCCACATGGGTCCCAGTTCTTTGCAGTTGCTTGGTGTAGTTAAAGTTCAGACAGGATCTGTGGCTGTTGCTAGTTCACATGGTAAAGTTGCACGAGGTTTATTTCTCATGGTTTGTGACAACCGTCTGATCCTTTGAAAGGTAAAGCTTCTTCTAGTTGGTTCAAGGTGGTGATGTGGCAGCTTTTGGTTGGCTGTCGCATGATTGCATAGCCCAATTTTTGGCTATGTGATCATGCAACCGATTGACACGTGTCCTTGAGGCCCGGTAGCAGGTGGTGATTTGGCATCTTCTGATTGGTCTGAGGTGGTAGGATGGTAGGTGGGCCTGGTATTTCTTAGCCGGAATGACAATGCAAGGAGATCTATGGTTGCTGCATGATCATAAGGAAGATTCCCCCCCTTTGTGATCATACGACCACCGTCTAATCTTCCCAAGGGGTAAGGCTTTTCTCAGTAGTGGGTCCAGTGTTAGGTGTTGCAAAGTTGGAAGCTTCTCATTGGTCAATGGGTTTGTGATAGGGCATGTGGCAAGGTAAAGTGGGGTGAGGTGGAAATCTTGTTGCCTTCTTGCATGATCGCAAGGGCCATCTTTCGGCCATATGATCATGCAACAAGGGTGCCACGTTGGTGGGGAGTGATGACATGGTGCTGAGGTGGATGTGCTTGGTGGGACCGTTACTTAGTGGCAAGTAGTGGTGGTGGTTATGCTAGCGGTTAAGGTGCGGGTTGTCGCATGTTAGCATAGCCCATTTCCAGGCTATGCAATCATGTGACTAACCGCTAGACATCACGGTTGCGGAGTTCTAAGGTGGGTCCGTGGAGCTAGTCTTGCTGGCATGCTAGTTTTTGATTGGTCCCCGACTGCTGATTAGGGCCGAGGACTTTGCAAAAGGTTTGAGACTGACCGTCAACCACGGCTAAGAGTCTACAGTCATATGATCGCAAGGGTGAGTTAGGTGCCTTGTGATCATGCGACCAGGCATAAGTGAAGCCCATTTTCCTATGGCAATCAGGTTGATGGCTATGTGATTATGCAACTAAGGGAAAATAGTTAAGGAACACAGGCCCTCAAATTGCATGGTGACTATTGTAGTTTGGATTTGAATTTCTGAGAGTTTCCAGCGACAGAGGGTACCATTTTTATGGAATTCAATGCAGAAATGACCCTGTTTGGTGAGAAGCGATTGGTTTGAAGTGTGGTCTAGGATGCCATGAGTGTTTGCAGGGATGTTTTTCCATGTGGTGATGGACAAATTTTGTTGTTCAAGGTATTTTGTAGAAGTTTTTGAATTTTGATAAAATTTCAATTGGTTGGGTGGTTGAAGTCTTAACCCTCATTACCTGTAGCTTGTTGCATCCTACTGGTTTAGGATTCCAAGGTAACCAGTGGTATAAAGAGTTGAAATTTTGACTTTGTAGAGGTTCCAGCTTTGAAGTTCTGAAGTGTTCCTAGTCCCGCATCCAAGATTGTAACACTTTTGCATTATGTATTTTGTTGATGATAGAGAAAAAGTTGCAGGTCTAAGCTGTAATTTGCAAGCTTGACTCCTCTAGTTTGATTGTTTACACTTAAGGATTCTTCATACTTAATACAAGTACATGACTCTTATCTCTCCTTTGTGTCAACTTAGATAGATTCTAAACTTTCTAGTTCTCTACATATTGTTTTATGTATATGTATCCATTCTTGAGTTCCAATCCAGTATTAGATGAAATGATGCTTTAGATGGGACATAGATCTATCTTATTGTCTATGTAAGGATATCTCATAAGTAGTAAAGGGGATTGTAGGTGTGTTTATGGCTTGGAATCTCAGCTATTGTCTAGTGTGTGTAGCCCTCATGTTCTAGGAGATCTTGCCCAATGGATGAGGCACTGGCCTAAATGATTATCTCTTTATCAACAAATACTGATTGTTGTTGTTATGATCCCAAAAGCATAAGTTAAAAACCATCCTTTTAAGTTTTGAGTATTTGGTTGTATGTGGTTCTACCCATTGCAATGGAGAGTTAATGAGTGTGTGGTATGTTGGCTTTCCTTTTCCCCAAAGGTCAGCTTGGCATCAGGATTGATAGGGCTAGTGTCACATTCACTCAACACTCCAAAGCTGACAGGAAAAAGGGCCAACTAACAAGGATCAAAGAGAGATCCTTCTACACTTTGAGGTCCACATCACTCAGGTGGGTATACCTTATCTACACACACATATTACCTTGTGTCACACTACAAGCCTATAGGTAATTAATTGTGAAATGATTTTCAAACTCTTCTAGGTATCCTATACCTCAATGAAGCCAATATCTCATGCAATAGCCCTACTTGCATGGAGTGAGTGTGAAAACCAAAGACCTACACTAACAACTTGAAAGGGAAAGGGTGGGACTGAATGAAAATGATTTTAAAATGATTGAAAGGTCCTCTAAGATGCCCTAAGTGTCTGATAGACCAGTGCCTTATCCAATGGGCCACAAAGTCAAATACCTTACTGCAAGAGATAGCTATGAAACAAGAACACAATATGCTCAATGTGTTGATGCCTGACATCAATCACACACCATGACCAAACCTCAACTTAACACCCACCTGTGCATTCAAGCATGTTATTATCTATTCAAAGGATTTTAACCCTCCCCTTAGAAGAGACCTATAAATTAGATAATACATTGACCAACATCCACTAGAAGACAAGCATGAAACATCTTTGACACCTCAGCTCATACATGCATAAACACTAACCTTGAACCAGTTACCTCTATGAAGATAACTCCACTTGCAAACACTTAGGCAATACAAGCAGAAAAACTAGACATCCTTGATGTATGATCAATGTATTCAGAATTCAAATGGAGATAATTCAGTACAGTAAGAGTATATCATATCCTCATACATAAAATAAATTTGTTACAATATGTATTGTCTTCTCTGAACCAGCAATGGAAATAGAGCACTCTATATGCAAAGAGAAGGGGAAATCTGTAGAGTAGAAACTTTCACTAGAATTGACCAAATTCAAAACCCTTACAAAGTCAAAAACTTGACACTTATACCACTAGCTACCTTGGAATTCTCAGAGAGAATGCAATAAGCTAGAGACAACTAGGGCTAGGGTTTCAACTACTCAACCCACCAGAAATTACATCAAAACTTAATGCAGGGGTAGGAAACCAAGCAATCTAGAGAGAGAAAATCTCCAACAGATCAGCAATTATGAAAATCTATGAGCCAGGATAGAGCACTAGGAATTTGCTATTAAAATCAGTCTAATTGGCCCCCTGCAAACAACTTCTCAAGCTCAAAAATAAACTCCACCAGGTGAAAAATTCATCATGCAATCAACCACATAGCCCCTAGACCACATTGTAACAACCTACTACCATTTCTCACCGAACAGGGTCTTTTCTGCATTCAATTCCATAAATTTGGTCTTTTTGGCACTGGAAGTTCATAGAAATTCAAATCTGAAGGCAATAGCTACATTCATGGCACCAGAAGTGAATTGGCGGTCATCATTCAAAACCAAATTAACATTAAGTCATGGTCGTTGATCTCATAACTTCCCAGGCTTCAATTCTTCACTTCACCTTAGATAGCATCGACGGTTGTCGCTAGACCACCAAGTTAACTTCCTCGCACCTTACCTCGACGGTGATACAATGGCCACAAGATCTACCAGCCCTTTAATCACTTTAGAAACCTAGCAGCCCCACTTAGTAACTCCACAACCGCAACCAAAGATGGTCAGTTGCATGATCGCATAGCTCGGGGGATGGGCTATGTGAACATGCGACAACCCATAGACTTTAACCTTGCCACAACCGCCACCGCTAAGTCTGCAACCGCGTCACTAGACTGGACCCACGCTCAACAAGCCTTTGAAATTGAAGGGCAGGCACATGATCGCAAGGGGTCTGACACCTCCTATGAGATCATGCACCAACCACTAGATCTGCCATGCCATCCTCTCTGCTAAATCTCCCAGGCCCACTTTACAAAACCCTCAACATCAAATCAGACGGTGGGCGCATGATCGCAAAGGGAAAGAATATTCTTTGCAATCACACATCGACTATAAATTACAATCATTAATGCCAACCCTACTGAGACATTGCCACATCATCACATGGACCAACAAGAAGATGCCACATCACCACCACGCACGACCACCAAACAACAACCACCCTACCGATGGGCCCCAGGGACACGTGGCAAGCGGTCGCATGATCGCATGTCAAAAAAGTTTGACATGCGGCCATGCAATAGCCGATATGAACATGCCATCTATCCCCCTTCTGACACCGGGACTACTACGCTCTACAAACAAAAACAACGGCAAGCGCATGATCGCAAGGGGAAAAAATATTCTTTGCAATCATACGCCCACCGTCGATCTCATTTCCTGCCACTCGAAGAGATGAGCCCACTAACTGCTAGGCATTCAGCGACTACACAACAAACTGCTTGCCAAGTCATTTAATGCTAGTCGCTAGACCACCAGAATCAAGAGATCAATAAATAACTGCCAGTCGCTAGGTCACCGAATGAGAAGTAACCACCAAACAGCCGAACAAAGCAAAGAGCTAGGACCATGCAGACACGTGGCAGGCGGTCGCATGATCACATGTTAGAAAATTTTGACATGGGGCCATGCGACAGCCAATCAGGAAAAGCTTTTGAAAACTCAGGCCCACCACCCATCACACTTGCGCAGTTAGGGAAAAACATCAAACAAGAGACTGCGAGATCGAAAACACATAGGGTTTTCGACATAGTGGAAGACTGAAAACACACAGAGTTTTTGATGCCAAAGGATAAGCGCACAAAAGTAGGAAGCATAGGGTTGAAAACAACGAAGGCTGAAAACACACAGACCGAAAACATCATGGACTTTCAGAAATACTGTGGGTTTTCGACACTGTGGAAAATTTTGAAATACTTACCGCAGACCTCCAAATTTTAATAAGTTTTTGGGCTTTGTGAATTTGGAGATGCAGTTTGGACTAGAGCAAGGCGAAAATAAGAAGAACATAGGGCAAGACACTTGACACACAATTGTAGGGGAGAGGCCAATCTCACAAGATCTTGCTATGAAAAAAAATTGGCCTAACATGGTAAACACTTAGTACTTTCTTGCTATTCTATTATCTATTATTCAAACCTAGATCTTGGTGTATGAAGTATATTTTATACTAGGTTAGGTGCACCTGCCTTGGTTTTGTAGAGCCAAAAGCAGAAGAGGGCATATTAGGTCCCTATAGTTGGTCCGGTTACCCTAAGACCTCATTACATTTTGGAGTTAACCATTCTTAAAATCCATCTGAGGGTATATTGGCAACTTTATGGCATAAGCATCATTTTGGACACCAACAGGTTTATTCTAAAATATTATATAAAATAAAATAATATTAATATTATATTGTAACAACTCCTATTGCCATAGAATTGTGAATATATTTATAAAATTATTATCTACATACCATCTCTCTCTCTCTCTCTCTCTCTCTCTCTCTCTCTCTCTCTCTCTCTCTCTCTCTCTCTCTCTCTCTCTCTCTCTCTCTCTCTCTCTCTCTCTCTCGCTCTCTCTCTCTCTCTCTCCTCTGTTCCCTTATTCATCTCTTTATATCCATCTAACACTTTGCTCCTCAATCTCTATCTATGTCTCCCTCCCCTCTCTATCAATATCTCAGCATCTCAACATTCATCACTTATTCATTCCATCTACCATGCTCTATATCTTTACAACATTATTAATCTCTTGATCTATTTCTATCTATACCTCTCTACACCTATCTCCCTTTGTTTAAATGTCTACTTATAAAGAGAGGGAGGTTATTGGGAATGTCAAGTACAACACTCACATGACCTTACACCTTCTCTCTAATCTTCAAATTTTAGCTTCTCTTTATATAAATAGATGCACACAAGCCATGTATGGCATAGTATTGCAAAAGTGAATAGACCTATTTCATAATTTAAGAGTGGATGTAACTATTTTATGTTGAAATACTATTATTTTTGAGTTTTCTTTTACTTTTGGAATCTCTTGTGTGTTCTTTAATTTGTCAAGATACCACTACTTAATTTAACAAATCTATCCTAAACAGATTGCAGGATATCCACACAATGTATTTATTTCAAAAGCTTTATAAACTTTCACCAATTTACATGCTACCAAACATTAACGAAAAAAAAATAATATATAATTCCTACTTCAAACACACAAAAAGTAAAACTAATACAAAATACTACTACATTTAACAATCTATACCTTCATTCTTTTCATTTCAAAAAATAACTTCTATTGTCCCCTTCCACATATCTTTCGCGTACCCATTGCACACAAAGTTGCAATTGCTAGTTCTAATATTACTATCAAAAAAAACTTGAACATTAATGTTTATCTATTTTTAACCCATTATGTTCTTCCTCATACAACCCTTTATAATGAAGATAAATAATTTTTATAATCTTTCATTTTTTTTAATAAATTTTCAAATTTTAACCAATATTGAAATGATCAAACAAAATATAATTGTTGAATGACAACAATTCTAAAATAGAAAAGTCAAACCCCAAATGTGATCTACAAGAAATTCTACTTTATAGTTTGTTTCAAAAAAAAAATGCCAATCTTAGAGCCACGCTAATAGAAAAAAAATAGCGCCTTTGAAGACTGCCAAAGTCCCTCTGCCACCTCTTCAAATGTTGCAATTCAAACGCGCCATACATCCACTTTGAATATCATCATTCCTCAGTGAATGTCAATCTTGACCAATTCAAACAGATGCACTCTGTCATCCTTCTCTATAAATATTATGTCCATTCTTTATCCATCGCCATTCTCGATAATTGCTCTACATCTCGAGTAATATTTGAAAATCCATAAAATTTCTTTAGATAATATTCACTCGATTCTTCCTTCTGGCAGTTACTATGGCGAGATTAATGCTACTCAAAATTATGGTAACATTGTTGGTGCTCAACGCTATGCTTTCCCTCACTGTCTCTTCTCATCAAATCCTCAAGGAGAAAGTGAATACAAATATAGGCATTGATAATCTGCTTTAAATTATGCAGATGTTAGCATCCTGTACAAACTATGCAAGCAATATTCTAGATCCTAATTGCTGCAAGAGATAAAATGAAAGCTGGATACAATTATTGTGGTTGCAATGTACATAACAAAGATTATGGATGCGATGAGAGCTTGGGAAAAATTCACATATTTTCAACCTTTATAATCTGTAGTAACAGAGAAATATCATATTTTTCCACTTCCGTTAACACTAACACAATTCATAAGGCAGACCACTTTCATCTGTCTTGATTGCATAATATTTAATTTGTATTCTTTTAAGCAAGGAACATAAATATTCAGTTGAATCAAATCTTAAATATGATTCTTGAAAGTAGATGAAACATTTTAACAGAGTTTTTCCTACGGTATCGCAAAAAGTTGTTAGAGGACATGGTTTCCACCTTGGCAATAATAATCTTCCCTCTCTGCCACTTACCTACCTCACCTACCAGTTGCTCTATTTGCCTTGTCGCATGATCACAAGGCATTTTTTCCAGCCTTGAGATCATGCGACCACTCTCTTGCCCAATGCTTTTGTTTGCCCTTTGTCGCATGATCTCATGACTATTATTTTATTCATGAGATCATGCGACTGCCTTATGTTTGGCTAGGCTTTTTCCTTATGCGATAACTTAATTTGGTGTGGGCCCCCTCTTTTACTTTTCGCATGATCGCATAACCTTTATTTCATTTATGCGATCATGCGACCAACCCTTTTTGCAACTGCCAACTACCATTTTAATTGTAGTTTATTTTATATTAATTTTTTTATGACTTTTCATTCAATCAGATGTTATCCAAGCAATTCCAGAAGTTTGGATAGGTAGAATTATTTTTGTAAGAAAAGGAATGTTTCTCTGAGTCTGAGATGCTAAAAATTCTCTATCTCTGCAGAAGTATATTGAAATATTATGAGCTTTCTGGCAGCTCTTTGTGTAATCAAAAAATCAAGGCATTAATATAAAAAGTTTTATTATAAATCTCTGAGTGTCAATTCTCTATTTTTACTCTGTTGTATTATCTCCAGGATTGTATGTTTGTGTCTTCCTCCATCAAATTGGTATCAGAAAAAGTATTACTGGTAAACAATGGCAGGAACCAGTCGGAGTATTTCTTAGCCCCAAATTCCATTTTTTAATCGAAAAAAGTATGATTATTGGAGCATCAAAATGAAGACTCTTTTTTGTTCTCAGGATGTTTGGGATTTAGTGGAAAATGGGTTTCCTGAACCACTAGAATAGCAGGCATATCAGGCCCTTTCACAAGCTGATAAAGATTTATTCAAGGAAAATAAGAAGAAGGATGCAAAGGAACTATTTTGCATTCAATAAGCAATGGAAGAATCAATCTTTCCAAAGGTTGCAGCTGCCACAAGATCAAAACAAGCATGGGACAGTTTGCAAATAGCATACCAAGGCACAGGCAAGGTAATAATGACAAAATTGGAGATACTTAGAAGGGATTTTGAAAATTTACAAATGAAAGACTCAGATTCAGTAGATGCTTTTTTCACTCATGCAATGTCTATAGTAAATCAATTAAGGACCTATGGAGACACTATTGAAGATCAAAAGATTGTTGAAAAAATACTTAGAAGTCTGCCTGCTAAATTTGTTGTTGTAGTAATAGCCATTCAAGAGGCTAAAGATCTTTTTCAGTTATCAGTAGATGATTTAATGGGATCACTTTTAGTCCATGAGAAAAGATTGAACCAAACACAGTCATCATCATTTGAGAATGCATTCAAGACTCAGCTCTCAGTTGGCAAGTCAAGAGGGAGATCAAACAATAGCAGAGGTAGAGGACATTTTTCATCAAGAGGAGGAAGAGAAAACACACAATTTGAAAGTATAAGACCACCATCAAGCCCAAATGCCCATTCTACATCAACAAGAGGAAGGGGGAGAAGTCACTCTCAAAGCCATCATCAAGGAGAAAGGTATGATAAATCCAACATCCAATGTCATTACTATAGAAAATTTGGGCATTATGCATCAGAATGTAGGAAAAAGCAATATGATTTGAATAAGCAAAAGACACATTTCACAAATAAAAATAAGTCAAACACTAGTGAACAAGACACAATATTGATAGCATGTAATGTAGCACAAGAAAGTTCTAAAGAACTATGGTTTTTAGATAGTGGGTGTAGTAACCACATGAGTTGTAAAAAGGAGATGTTTGCAACAATAGATGATTCAGTAAAATTAGAAGTAAAATTGGGAAATGATCAAAAAGTTTCAGTTATGGGAAAAGGGTCAATTAACATAAAAACAAAATAAGGTGAAGATAAACAAATTTCAGATGTATACTATGTTCTTGGATTACAACACAATCTTATAAGTATTGGGCAATTGGTACAAAAAGGTTATAGAATATATTTTGAGAATGGTGAATGTGTGATCCTAGACAAGAAACCAAGCAATAGGCTGATTGCAAGAGTTGAAATGACAAAGAATAGGATGTTCCCATTAAAAATTCAAGGTGGATTAATGATAGAGCCACAAGGTTTACAAAAGGTTGCTGAAATACCTTTTAAAGCATCATACAAAAATGAATCTTCGCTATGGCATTTGAGACTTGGACATTTAAACTTCAAAGGATTACAGCTGTTATACAAGAAGAAAATGGTTTATGGGTTGCCACAAATAGAGCCACTTAAAACTACATGTGAGAGTTGCATACTGGCAAAGCAACATAGGAAATAATTTCCAGTTGGGGAGTCATATAGAGAAAAACAACCATTAGAAATAGTACATTCAGACATTTGTGGACCTATGCAAACACCTTCCATTAGTGGAAAACTTTATTTCATAATGTGCATTGATGATTTCGGTAGAAAAGCATGGGTTTTTTTCTTGAAGTATAAATCTGATATGTTTGCTATTTTCAAGGAGTTCAAGGCAAAAGTTGAAAAAGAAAGTGGATATTTTATTAAGACATTGAGAACCGATCAAGGTGGAGAGTATCTCTCAACTGAATTTTAGAAATTTTCCAAAGTAAATGGTATAAATAAATAATTTACAGCAAGGTACACACCTCAACAAAATGGAGTAGCAGAGAGAGAGAATAGAACAATCATGGAAATGGCATGTAGCATGATAAAGGAAAAACATCTACCAAATGAATATTGGGCTAAAGCAGTTGCATGTTCAGTGTATATTTTGAATAGGTGTCCAACAAAAGCAGTGATAAATGAAACACTAGAAGAAGCTTGGAGTTAAAGAAAACATAACATATCACATTTAAGAGTTTTTACATGTGTGGCATACTCATTGATACCTCAAGAGTTGAGAAGAAAATTAGATGACAAAGGAGATAAATGTATATTTTTGGGATATAGTGAACATTCAAAGGCATATAAGCTATACAATCCCATTACAAAGAAGTGAATAGTAAGCTGTGATGTTGAATTTGTTGAAGAAGAGGCATGGGATGGTAGTATAAATAAAATAAATTCAAGCACAACTAGTGTCCTACAAGAGAATGAAGAAGATAAAAATCAGGTTGCAAATCGTCCTATACAAGTAAATGCTCCTACAACACCATCAAGAGCACCTAGCACACCAAATACCACTAATAACATCAGTGAATCTTCTGATCCTACAATTGTATCTTTAAGGTCTAGGTCCATAAACACATCAAAGAAGACAAGAAGTCTTAGAGAGATTTATGATGAAACTCAAGAAGATGAAAATGTTTATTTTTGTTGTGATTTTGCATTGTTAACACAAGCTGATCCAATTTATTTTGAAGAAGCCATAAAAGAAGACAAATGGATTACAACCATGGATGAAGAGATTCAGTCAATAGAAAAGAATGAAACTTGGGATCTAGTAGAACTTCCTAAAGGCATGGATGTGATTGGAGTTAAATGGGTTTATAAGAAAAAGTATGATGTTGATGGAAAAGTAGCAAAGCACACGGCAAGACTAGTGGCAAAAGGTTTTACACAAAAGCCAAGTATAGATTTCAATGAAACATTTGCACCCATAGCAAGAATGGATACAATAAGAATGGTCCTATCTATTGCCGCTCAAAACAAATGGAAAGTTTATCAAATGGACATGAAATCAGTATTCTTAAATGGAATTTTGGAAGAAGAAGTGTATGTCAATCAACCACCTGGTTATGAAGTTTTGGGAGAAGAACATAAAGTATGTAGATTGAAAAAGACTTTATATGGTTTGAAACAAGCTCCTAGAGCATGGTACATCAGGATAGATTCTTATTTTGTGAACAATGGCTTTAACAAGTGTGGTAATGAACATACTTTGTATATCAAAGTGATATGAAGAAGAAATATTGATAGTCTATTTATATGTAGATGATTTGATATTCATGGGAAATATGAAAACCAATACATTTAAAGCAGCCATGAAAAAGGAATTTGATATGACTGATTTGGGCCTCATGAGATACTTTCTTGGCATGGAGGTAAGTCAAAATGATCAAGGAATCTTCATATGTCAAAGCAAGTATGCTGGTGAATTGTTGAAAAGATTTAAGATGATAAATGTGAATCGAGCCCCTACACCAGTTGCATTGGGTTTGATGCTTTGTAAGGATGATCAAGGTCCAAGTGTAGATCCAACTTTATTCAAAAGATTAGTGGGCAGCCTCATGTATTTAACCGCCACAAGACCAGATATCATGGTTGGTGTTAGCCTTATTTCTAGATTCATGGAGAAACCGAAAGAGTCACATTGGAAATATGGAAAAAGAATTTTGAGATACATAGCTGGAACAAAGAATTTTAGAATTTTGTATAATTCTTCAGATGATTACAAACTAATTAAATATAAAGACAGTGATTGTGGAGGTAGCATCGATGATAGAAAAAACAATTTCAGATACATTTTTCATCTAGGTTCCGGTGCTATCTCTTGGGCATGAAAGAAACAATCAATTGTTACTCTCTCATCAGCTGAAGCAGAGTATGTGGCAGCCACATCAACATATTGTCAAGCAGTTTGGTTGAGTAGAGTACTTTCAGATTTGGGACATCATCAAGAAGAATCTACAAAGATCTATTGTGATAACAATTCAGCAATTGCCTTATCCAAAAATCATGTATTTTATAAATGAAGCAAACATATTGATACCAGATATCACTTCATTAGAGAATTGGTAAACAATGGTGACATTCATCTTCAGTTTTGCAGGTCCAATGAACAACTAGCTGATATTTTCACAAAACCACTGGTAAAGAACATTTTTGAACATCTTCGAAAAGAAATCAGCATTGCAGACATACGTTACAGTGAAGATTAAGGGGGAGTGTTAGCGGACGTGGTTTCCAGCTTGGCAATAATAATCTTCCCTATGTACCGCTTACCTACCTCACCTACCGGCTGCTCTATTTGCCTTGTCACATGATCGCAAGCCATTCTTTCCATCCTTGAGATCATGCAACGACTCTCTTGCCCAACACTTTTGTTTTCCCTTTGTCGCATGATCTAATGACTATTATTTTATTCATGAGATCATGCGACTGCCTTATGTTTTGGCTAGGCTTTTTCCTTATGCGATAACTTAATTTTGTGTGGGCCCCCTCTTTTACTTTTTGCATGATCGCATAACCTTTATTTCATTTATGCGATCATGTGACCAACTCTTTTTGCAACTGCCAACTACCATTTTAATTGCAGTTTATTTTATATTAATTTTTCTATGACTTTTCATTCAATCAGATGTTATCCAGGCAATTCCAGAAGTTTCGATAGGTAGAATTATTTTTGTAAGGAAAGGAATGTTTCTCTGAGTTTGAGATGCTGAAAATATTCTATCTTTGCAGAAGTATATTGAAATATTATGAGCTTTCTGGCAGCACTTTGTGTAATTACAAAATCAAGGCATTAATATAAATAGTTTTATTATAAATCTTTGAGTGTCAATTCTCTATTTTTACTCTGTTGTATTATCTCTAGGATTGTATGTTTGTGTCTTCCTCCATCAAATTGGTATCAGAAAATGATGAAGGGTGCTCCCTTTAATACCACAAACACAACAAAAATATAGAAACAACAACAATAATATGCAAGAACAAAAAATTGGCTTCTTATTATCTCCACAAATGTGGAATTACAAACTTTCAGAATTACAATATGCAAAGCCACATGGGCATTCCATTACAATATTCTATAGGACAAAGCCTCAAATCAATACTCAGATCTACTACCCAGAACTATTCTGAACTGCCTAAGACAATAATACAGCCTTCCTTATATAGGCAATTTTCCACTGCCTGGGAAGGTTCCAGAATTTTAGCCAATAAGGCCGACCAAACTTAGAATTATTTTATTTTACATTTTATTACATCATAGTTGGCTCAAGATAACCTTTGAAACCCGAACTAAAATTTTGAAGAAAATTATTTTCTGCCATTTCGGGTGGCCCAACTTCCGACGACCATAAGTCATCACCAAGTTGACCCGATCGGCTATTATAACCCCATTTTGGAAATGCCACGAAGTGCTCTACAGGCTTGACTAGCGCAAGCGCTTGTCACCCAAATTTTTGACCTCATCCAGGGCCTCTAAAGCCTTCAAAACTGAGTTCAAAGTTTCTGTACCCTGCTGCCAATACCGAAAATCTTCAATATCTTCCAATATACACTTGATCTGGCAATGAAACTTTACTGGCAGACTTATATGACCAAAATGACCCTCCAAGAAAGAAATCAGATCATTCTGAGAACATACAAAAATTACCAAAAATAGTAACTTTCCATAAATAGTAGCTCTGCACAAAATAGCCCTTATTAAATATAAAAAATAGAAATATTTTTTTTTTGGGTGATGCAAGATTTCTCTTACACCCAGGATGCTCCTGCATTAGACACCCAGGGTAATTTGAGAAGTGACCCCCCTGTCACGACTCAGGTGTGCAGAGGAAAACCAAGACGGTTAACCTCCTCCTTTGTTAGCCATGATGGATCTTCAATAGGTCATCCTTTCCATTTGACCAAATACTCTTCATATGTCCTGTTCCTTGTGCTTCTGCCAACACGACTGTCCAGTATGTCTTTAATCTCGTTGATATCTGAACTGGTTGCTGGAATACTCCACTGTGCTGCTACAAACTCATCTTCAACACCTCCTTCATGATACTCTATCAAATCTGAAATGTTAAACACTGGTGAAATATTCAGCTCAGTAGGCAATTCTACCTCATATGCATTTCCTGAATCATGTTTCTTCAGTATCCTACATGGCCCAAACTTCTTCATTTTCAGCTTGTTATATGTACCAATCGAAAATTGCTCCTTCCGCAAATGAACCATGACTTCATCGCCAACCTAAAATTTGTTATGCCTCCTTTTCTCATCTGCCTTAGCCTCATACTGCGCATTCATCTTAGTAATATGCTCCCTCACCTCCTCATGGATGTTCTTCAAGTGTTCTACAAAATCCTCAGCTTCAGCACTACTTATTTCTCCTTTATCGATCTTTCTCAATTCAGATGCATTTCTTGGACTACTTCCATATACAATCTGGAATGGTGATTTATCAGTGCTCCTATTGACATAATTATTGTATGCAAATTCTGCCTATGGTAAAATCAAATCCCATCCTGTTGGCTTATCTCCAACCAAACATCTCAGCAAATTTTCCAAACTCCTATTCACCACCTCTGTCTATCCATCAGCCTGTGGATGATGTGATGAACTGAACTTCAAATCTATCTTCAACTTCTTCAACAATGTACGCCAGAAATATCTAACAAACTTAGTGTCCCGATCTGAAACTATGGTCTTTGGCAAACCATGAAGTCTCACTACTTCTCTGAAAAATAATTCTGCTACATGAACAACATCATTAGTCTTCTTGTAGGGAATGAAATGTGTCATCTTTGAAAATCTGTCAACCACCACAAAAATTGAATCATGTCCCCGCTGAGTCCTTGGTAAACCAAGAACAAAGTCCATGCTGATATCCTCCCAAGGCTTCTTTGGTATGGGTAATGGATGATACAACCTTGCATTCTACTTCACTCCTTTCACCATCTGACATACTCTGCAACTCTGTACAAACTTCTTCACATCTTGCTGCAACTGTGGCCAATAATAATTCTCACTAACCAAACCAAGGGTTTTATTACGACCAAAATGTCCAGCCAATCCTCCGCTATGCTTCTCCTTGATGAGATTCTCCCTCATAAAACTTCATGAAATGCAAAATTGACTCCCTCTGAATAGCATATCATCATGGATGATGAAATCCAACCATTTCATCCTATCTAGAGTAACAGATTTTGTACAAGCTTTCCAAGCTTCACCAAAATCAGGATCCTCTGGATACAAATTTTTGAGTTCCTTGAACCCAACCACCTCAATCTATATCTCTGTCAGCAATAGTTGCCTTCTGCTAAGAGCATCTGCAACCTTATTAGACTTTCCACTTCTATGTTTCAAAACAAATGTATAACTCTGCAAAAACTCAACCCATTTCAAATACCTCTGATTCAACTTTCCTTGACTATTCAAATATTGCAAAGCTTGATGATCAATATACAAAACAAACTCCTTAGGAAGTAGATAATGTCTCCACTTCTTTAATGCCTGAACTATAGCATAAAATTCTTAATCCTAAACTAAATATTTTCTCTTGGCATCATTTAACTTCTCACTGAAATAAGCAATAGGTTTACCTTCTTGGCTCATAACAGCTCCTATTGCAGTACCACTAGCATCACAATCTACTTGAAACACCTTATTAAAATCTAGAAGTGCTAAAATAAGTTGTTCTGTAACTTTGTGTTTCAACAATTGAAAACTCTTTTCTGCCCCATTAGTCCACTTAAACTCTTTTATATCCCCTCTCATTGTTTCAGTCAAGGGTCCACAAATACTACTAAAATTTTTGATAAACTTTCTGTAAAAGCTAGCTAGACCATGAAAAGATCTTACCTCGGTAGCACTCCTTGGAGTAGGCCATTCAAGGATAGCCTGTACCTTCTCTGGGTCCATTTTTAGACCTTCTGCTGAAACTACAAATCCCAAATACACTAACTCTTTCTTCACAAAACTGCACTTCTTCAAATTAATCAACAATTTCTCTTCTCTCAACTTCTCAAATACCATACGAATATGCATCATATGTTCATCCAATGTCTTACTAAAAATTAAAATATCATCTAGGTAAACAATGACAAATTTACCCAGAAATTCTTTCAGAACCTTGTTCATGAGCCGCATGAAAGTGCTCGGTGCATTGGTTAGCCCAAAAGTTATGACTAACCACTCATATAGTCCTTCCTTTGTCTTGAAGGAAGTCTTCCATTCATCTCCTTCTTTGATCCAAATCTGATGATACCCACTCTTCAGATCTATCTTTGAGAAATACACAACTCCACTCAAACAGTCCATAATATCATCCATTCGTGGCAATGAAAACCTGTACTTGATTCTGATCTTGTTTATTGCCCTAGAAACTGTACACATCCTCCATTCTCCATTTTTTTTTGGTGCTAATACCACTGGTACAGCACAGGGACTCAGACTCTCACGGATCAATCTTTTCTGTAAGAGTTCATGTACTTGTTTGTTCAACTCCTCACTTTCTGCAGGTGTCATTCTGTGTGCTGCCTTATTCGAAAAACTCACTCCTGGGATCAAGTCCATTTGATGACTGATCTTCCTGACTGGTGGTAATCCATCAGGCACGTTATCAGATACAATATCCTCAAACTCATTCAACAAATCTGCAACTTCTACAGGAACATCTTCTACTTCCTCTTTACCAGCTTTTGGAATTAAAGCAAAACATACATGCTCATGCCTCATACCATCTAGGAAATTTCTTCCATCAAAAAAAGTTATCCTTGCATTACCACATACATTTTCTTCAGTCTCCTTCAATGGTTTTAGCTTATGTCGCACTCCATCCTTTGTCAGGGAATAGGTATTCGCACGACCATCATGTACAACACATCTGTCAAACTGCCACGGTCTACCCAACAACATATGATATGCATCCATAGAGATGATATCACATAGTACCTCATCTTGGTACCCGCCGATCTTGAATTTTACCAGGCACTGTTCACTGACCATGACCTTGTGGTCATCCTGCACCCAGGCAATCTGATATGGATGTGGGTGTTTCTGTCTCTTGAACTTCAACTTTGTCACCATCTCTTCTGACACCAAATTGTCAGTGCTTCCACTATCGATAATCACATCATAGAATTTACCCTCACACTTGCATCTAGTGTGAAACAGGCTCCTTCTTTGTTTAGGTTCATTCTCACCACTGAGCAAGACTCTTCTATTAATTAGCGTTTCTCCTCTTTCAGCATTTTCAAAATTTGATGATCTAGCTTCTTCATCTACATGTGCAACTCTGGCCTAGCCTTCATTTCTCCTATCTGTTCTACCTTGGCGCTGAGGACATTCAAATGCCCTATGACCTTCTCCACAGTGAAAACATGTTCCACGAAAGCCTCCTCTTCCAGATCCTTGTCCTCTTCCTCTTCCTCTCTGATCTCTATTACTCTAATCCTGGAAATGATAGGAATTATTTCCTCTTTGATTCTGACTGCTACTAGCCTCATCCTTCTTTTTCGGATCTTCATTTCGGCCACCATATGACCATCCACCAGATCTTCCACCACGACCTCTTCCATTTTGTCTGCTCTCAAACTTCTTGTTCAGCTTTTCCTCTACTTTTAGGCAAACTGGTATGCCTCCTCAATACTGTTCATTCAAACCAGATTCAACTCCTCTTGAATGCTTGGCCTTAACCCATTAAGGTATCAGGCAACTTTCTCCTTATCAGCTTCTGCATGACCTGTTCTAATGAGGAGTCGATAGAAATCGTCTATATACTCCTGAACAGATCTTCCTGCTTGCTTCAAACTTTACATTTTCTTTAGTAGGTCAAGCTCATAATTAACAGGAATGAACTGTCACTTTAATTTATCCACCATCTAATTCCATCTTGTGATTTTATCTTTCCCTCTTCTATTTCACTCCAATTGAATCTCTTGCCACCAAATCTTCGCATGACCTTTCAGTCTGGCCTTCACAAATTTGACCCTATCAGGATCCTCAACATCTTCATACTCAAAATATTCCTCACATTCATTGATCCAGTCGATCAATTCCTCTGGGTTAAGATTTCCAGAAAATGTAGGAACCTCAATCTTAGGTCTTTTTCCAATCTTGGAAATCACCCAAAAAAGTCTTTCTTCCTCCTGATTCACAACTTCAGCTTCTCCTTCTTGATATTCTTCTTCGGCTTCATCCTCGCTTTTGTCTTTGACATTAAGATTCATTCCTCTACGAATCTCTTCTTGCAATGCTCGCACTTGTCTCTACAGCTCTCTAACCTCAGGTGTCACAGCACCAGCTCTTTCGCCACGTTCTCTTCGTGGAGGCATTTTCACGATGCACGCTGAAACCCTAACCATGGTCCTGGTGCAAACTACCTCATAGTCAGCGATCTGTTTACACACTCAAGAAAATCTACTCTGATACCACTTGATGAAGGGTGCTCCCCTTAATACCACAAACACATAACAAAAATAGAGAAACAACAACAATAATATGCAAAAATAGAAAATTGGCTTCTTATTATCTCCACAAATGTGGAATTACAAACTTTCAGAATTACAATATGCAAAGCCACATGGGCATTCCCTTACAATATTCTATAGGACAAAGCCTCGAATCAATACCCAGATCTACTACCCAGAACTATTATGAACTGTCTAAGACAATAATACAGCCTTCCTTATATAGACAATTTTCCACTGCCTGGGAAGGTTCCAGAATTTTAGCCAATAAGGCCGACCAAACTTAGAATTATTTTATTTTACATTTTATTACATCATAGTCAGCTCAAGATAACCTTTGAAACCCGAACAAAAATTTTGAAGAAAATTATTTTCTGCCATTTTGGGTGGCCCAACTTCCGACGACCATAAGTCATCACCAGTTGACCCGATCGGCTATTATAACCCCATTTCGGAAATGTCACAAAGCGCTCTACAAGCTTGATTGGCGCAAGCACTTGTCACCCAAATTTTTGACCTCATCCGGGGCCTCTAAAGCCTTCAAAACTGAGTTCAAAGTTTCTGTACCCCGCTGCCAATACCAAAAATCTTCAATATCTTCCAATATACACTTGATCTGGCAATGAAACTTTACTGGCAGACTTATATGACCAAAATGAACCTGCAAGAAAGAAATCAAATCATTCTGAGCACATACAAAAATTACCAAAAATAGTAACTTTCCATAAATAGCAGCTTTGCACAAAATAGCCCTTATTGAATATAAAAAATAGAAAAAAAATTTTTTTGGGTGATGCATGATTGCTCTTACACCCAGGATGCTCCTGCATCAGAAAAAGTATTACTGGTAAACCATGGCAAGAACCAATGGGAGTATTTCTCAGTCCCAGATTCCAATTTTTAATGGAAAAAACTATGATTATTGGAGCATCAAAATGAAGACTCTTTTTTGTTCTCAGGATGTTTGAGATTTAGTTGAAAATGGGTTTCCTGAACCACTAGACCAACAGGCATATCAGGCCCTTTCACAAGCTGATAAAGATTGATTGAAGGAAAATAAGAAGGATGCAAAGGAACTATTTTTCATTCAACAAGCAATGGAAGAATCAATCTTTCCAAAGGATGTAGCTGCCACAATATCAAAACAAGCATGGGACAGTTTGCAAATAGCATACCAAGGCACATGCAAGGTAATAATGTCAAAATTACAGATACTTAAAAAAGGATTTTTGAAAATTTACAAATGAAAGACTTAGATTCAGTAGATGTTTTTTTCACTCATGCAATGTCTATAGTAAATCAATTAATGACCTATGGAGACATTATTGAAGATCAAAAGATTGTTGAAAAAATACTTAGAAGTCTTCCTGCTAAATTCGATGTTGTAGTAATAGCCATTCAAGAGGCTAAAGATCTTTCTCAATTATCAGTAGATGAATTAATGGGATCACTTTTAGTCCATGAGAAAAGATTGAACCGAACAGGGTCATCATCATTTGAGAATACATTCAAGACTTAGCTCTCAGTTGGCAAGTCAAGAGGGAGATCAAACAACAGCAGAGGCAGAGGACATTTTTCATCAAGAGGAGGAAGAGAAAACACACAATTTGAAAGTAGAAGACCACCATCAAGCCCAAATGCCCATTCTACATCAACAAGATGAAGGGGGAGCAGTCACTCTCAAAGCCATCATCAAGGAGAAAGGTATGATAAATCCAACATCCAATGTCATTATTGTAGAAAATCTGGGCATTATGCATCAGAATGTAGGAAAAAGCAATATGATTTGAATAAGCAAAAGACACATTTCACAAATGAAAATAAGTCAAACACTAGTGAACACGACACAATATTGATAGCATGCAATGTAGCACAAGAAAGTTCTAAAGAACTGTGGTTTTTAGATAGTGGGTGTAGTAACCACATGAGTTGTAAAAAGGACATGTTTGCAACAATAGACGATTCAGTAAAATCAGAAGTAAAATTGGGAAATGATCAAAAAGTTTCAGTTATGGGCAGAGGGTCAATTAACATAAAAACAAAAAAAGGTGAGGATAAACAAATTTTAGATGTATACTATGTTCCCGGATTACAACACAATCTTATAAGTATTGGGCAATTGGTACAAAAAGTTTCTAGAATATATTTTGAGAATGGTGAATGTGTGATCCTAGACAAGAAACCAAGCAATAGGCTGATTGCAAGAGTTGAAATGACAAAGAATAGGATGTTCCTATTAAGAATTCAAGGTAGATTAATGATAGAGCCACAAGGTTTACAAAAGGTTTCTGAAATAGCTTTTAAAGCCTCATACAAAAATAAAACTTGGCTATGGCATTTGAGACTTGGACATTTAAACTTCAAAGGATTACAGCTATTATAAAAGAAGAAACTAGTTTATGGGTTGCCGCAAATAGAGCCACTTAAAACCACATGTGAAAGTTGCATATTGGCAAAGCAACATACGAAATGATTTCCAGTTGGGGAGTCATATAGAGCAGAATACCCATTAGAAATAGTACATTTAGAAATTTGTGGACATATGCAAACACCTTCCATTAGTGGAAAACTTTATTTCATAATGTTCATTGATGATTTCAGCAGAAAAGCATGGGTTTATTTCTTGAAGTATAAATCTAATACGTTTGCTATTTTCAAGGAGTTCAAGGCAAAAGTTGAAAAAGAAAGTGGATGTTTTATTATGACTTTGAGAACCGATCAAGGTGGAGAGCATCTCTCAACTGAATTTCAGAATTTTTGCAAAGTAAATGGTATAAATAAACAATTTATAGCAAGGTACACACCTCAACAAAATGGAGTAGTAGAGAGAAAGAATAGATCAATCATGGAAATGGCACGTAGCATGATAAAGCCAAAACATCTACCAAATGAATATTGGGCTGAAGCAGTTGAATGTTCAATGTATATTTTGAATAGGTGTCCAACAAAAGCAGTGATAAATAAAACACCAGAAGAAACTTGGAGTAAAAGAAAAATAACATATCTGATTTAAGAGTTTTTGGATGTGTGGCATAGTCATTGATATCTCAAGAGTTGAGAAGAAAATTAGATGACAAAAGAGAGAAATGTATATTTGTGGAATATAGTGAACATTCAAAGGCATATAAGCTATATAATCCCATTACAAAGAAAGGAATAGTAAGCCGTGATGTTGAATTTGTTGAAGAAGAGGCATGGGATGGCAGCATAGATAAAATAAATTCAAGCACAACTAGTGTCCTACAAGAGAATGAAGAAGATGAAAATCAGGTTGCAAATCCTCGTATAAAAGTAAATGCTCCTACAACACCATCAAGAGAACCTAGCACTCCAAATCCCACTAATAATAGTAGCGAATCTTCTGATCCTACACTTGTATCTTTAATGTCTAGGTCCATAAACACATCAAAGAAGAAAAGAAGTCTTAGAGAGATTTATGATGAAACTCAAGAAGATGAAAATGTTGACCTTTGTTGTGATTTTGCATTGTTAACACAAGTTGATCCAATTTATTTTGAAGAAGCTATAAAAAAAGGCAAATGGATTTTAGCCATGGATGAAGAGATTCAGTCAATAGAAAAGAATGAAACTTGGGATCCAGTAGAACTTCCTAAAGGAAAGGATGTGATTGGAGTTAAATGGGTTTATAAGACAAAGTATGATGTTGATGGAAAAGTAGCAAAGTACAAGGCAAGACTAGTGGCAAAAGGTTTTACACAAAAGCCAGGTATAGATTTCAATGAAACATTTGCACCTGTAGCAAGAATGGATACAATAAGAATGGTCCTATCTATTGCAGCTCAAAACAAATGGAAAGTTTATCAAATGGATGTGAAATCAACATTCTTAAATGGAATTTTGGAAGAAGTGTATGTAAGTCAGCCACCTGGTTATGAAGTTTTGGGAGAAGAACATAAAGTATGTAGATTGAAAAAGGCTTTATATGGTTTGAAACAAGGTCCTAGAGCATGGTACATCAGGATAGATTCCTATTTTGTCAACAATGGCTTTAACAAGTGCGGTAATGAACCTACTTTGTATATCAAAGTGAATGATGAAGAAGAAATATTGATAGTCTGTTTATATGTAGATGATTTGATATTCATAGGAAATATGCAAACCAATACATTCAAAGTAGCCATGAAAAAGGAATTTGATATGACTGATTTGGGCCTCATGAGATACTTTCTTGGCATGGAGGTAAGTCAAAATGATCAAGAAATCTTCATATGTCAAAGCAAGTATGCTGGTGAATTGTTGAAAAGATTTAAGATGACAAATGTGAATCCAGCCCCTACACCGGTTGCATTGGGTTTGAAGCTTAGTAAGGATGATCAAGGTCCAAGTGTAGATCCAACTTTATTCAAAAGATTAGTGCGCAGCCTCATATATTTAACCGCCATAAGACCAGATATCATGTTTGGTGTTAGCCTTATTTCTAGATTCATGGAGAAACCGAAAGAGTCACATTGGAAAGCTAGAAAAAGAATTTTGAGATACATAGCTGGAACACCGAATTTTGGAATTTTGTATAGTTCTTCGAATAATTACAAACTGATTGGATATATATACAGTGATTGGGGAGGTAGCATGGATGATAGAAAAAGCACTTTCAGACACATTTTTCATCTAGGTTCTAGTGCTATCTCTTGGGCATCAAAGAAACAATCAATTGTTACTGTCTCATCAGCTGAAGCAGAGTATGTAGCATCCACATCAGCATCTTGTCAAGCAGTTTGGTTGAGGAGAGTACTTTCAGATTTGGGACATCATTAAGAAGAATCTACAAAGATCTATTGTGATAACAATTCAGAAATTGCCTTATCCAAAAATCATGTATTTCATAAACGAAGCAAACATATTGATACCAGATATCACTTCACTAGAGAATTGGTAAACAATGGTGACAATCATCTTTAGTTTTGCAGGTCCAATGAACAACTAGCTGATATTTTCACAAAACCACTGGCAAAGAACATTTTTGAACATCTTCGGAAAGAAATCGGCATTGCAGACATACATTACAGTGAAGATTAAGGGGGAGTGTTAGCGGACGTGGTATCCAGCTTGGCAATAATAATCTTCCCTATGTACCGCTTACCTACCTCACCTACTAGCTACTCTATTTGCCTTGTCACATGATCGCAAGCATTCTTTCCAGCCTTGAGATCATGTGACCACTCTCTTGCCCAATAGTTTTGGTTGCCCTTTGTTGCATGATCTCATGACTATTATTTTATTCATGAGATCATGCGACTACCTTATGTTTTGGCTAGGCTTTTTCCTTATGCGCTAACTTAATTTGGTGTGGGCCCCCTCTTTTACTTTTCGCATGATCACATAACCTTTATTTCATTTATGTGATCATGCGTCGAACTCTTTTTGCAACTACCAACTACCGTTTTAATTGTAGTTTATTTTATATTAATTTTTCTATGATTTTTCATTCAATCAGATGTTATCCAGGCAATTCCGGAAGTTTTGATAGGTAGAATTATTTTTGTAAGAAAATGAATGTTTCTCTGAGTCTAGGATGCTGAAAATTCTCTATCTCTACAGAAGTATATTGAAATATTATGAGCTTTCTAGCAACTCTCTCTGTAATCAGAAAATCAAGGCATTAATATAAACAATTTTATTATAAATCTCTGATTATCAATTCTCTATTTTTACTTTGTTGTATTATCTCTAGGATTGTATGTTTGTGTCTTCCTCCATCAAAATTTACGTGTATGAAAAACCAAGGAACAGTCTATCCTTAATACTTGAAAGGATTATAAATTTGTGAGATTTTTAAGTATGCTTTGTAAACCATACACAACTTATACATCTATCTACTACAACAGGGGCTTGATCATTTGGAACAGATCCAAGCTTTAATACACATTATAATGCATATTTTTTACTCGACATATTCTAAAAATGTTCATGAATTTTTATATAAATATTTTTTTTTCTAATGATCACATTTAAAGGAATGTTATGAAAAATATAAGCACGCGTTGCAAATTTCATCTGCTTCAAATGTTCTAATAATCTAATTAGCTATTCTGACTATAAATATTAATGTGTTTAAGACAACTTAATCATAAGGGAGATTTAAATCAACTCCAATGCAACCATGTGGAAACATTTTCCTTCATAATATAGCTGACAATTAATCCTAAATTATCCAATTCCTGTCTCTCCTTTAGATTTTTCATGCTCTTAGACTAATAGTTGATTCAAGACCATTGAATGAGTCCTATTCAATGGTATTAGGAAGCTATTATTATCCCCTTGTGTGTTTTTCCCTTAAAAACATGTTCATAGCAATATGCATTGGTTGAACTTCCAAATCATTCTCTATGATCAAGATTTAATATGTTGAAGCTCTGCGCCAAGGTCCAGAACATGACAATGAGAAGTTAATGTACTCTTGTGATCTTGATAAGCATTGATTTGCCCATCTTAATTCACATAGATGACCGAGAAAGATAAAAAAAAATAACTCAAGACAATAGACAGCTCGCCGAATAAGTTGAGATCAAATACTTAGTATTAAACTAGTGATGTGGACTAAGGAATAAATGAGGCGAGAGAAATCTAACACTATAAAGTCTCGCTAAATAAATAAATTTTTGAAACACAAGAGAGACGTTCAAAGCTGGAAAATGTCGGGTTGAATATGAAATCATATGGTTTTGGCTATGCATCTTTTACAAAATTTGTTATTTATTTTTCAAATAAATTAAAATTCATAAAAACAAAATACTGTAATTATTAAACTGATAGGCTTTCTCCTCGGGAGCTGCCTGTCAGAATTTCAGACAATCTGACAGTCTTACGCTGGGAAAGGTGGAAGCGGTGCTGAAAAAGGTGACGGTTTCCACGTCTAGCTGTTCTGCGGTCACTGCTTTAGTCTCCAAATGCATTGATTTGTCTCCTGTTGCACATACTTTCCTTCGGTTTCACTTGAATGTATGTGATATTTTCGTTAGTGTTTGGGATGCATCAAGGCCCAAACCTCACTGGATATTTTGACCTATTCTTTCCTTCAATAACATATGAAAATGTGAGGCTATAGAACAATGTACAGATACTACAAATATACGTATCAGTCACACTCTAGAAATGACCTCAAGGAATGATTATATATATATATATACATATATACATATATATATATATATATATGTATATATATATATATATATATATATATGTATATATGTATATATGTATATATATATACATATACATATATATATATACATATATATATATATACATATACATATATATATACATATACATATATATATATATATATATATATATACATATACATATATACATATATACAT
>BSBK01010535.1:0-51044 GCA_027943335.1 Chamaecyparis obtusa | reverse complement strand
ATTTTTGTAGGTCATTAGACAACTAAATCACTTGCCAATGTCATCAACATCTAAAACTACTAACACCTTTTGTTCTACGATGCTTTTCAAAGAATCACTTGAAAACTAGTAATCCTACTGGTGTTGCAGGTTTCCTAGGAGATAAAAAGAAATATTGTGACTTCTCATAAAGCTTATTTTTAGGAAATATTAACAAAATTCCACTTTTAGCATTTTCTTAAGTGATAGGGAAGTATAGTCTTGGTGTTTCAAGAAAATTAGAAACCTAGACTCAATTGACAAGATTATTTAATAGGGACTTTGGGAATGAACAAGTGTGTTTGATGTGTTTGGGAGAAAACAACATTAGATAGGAGAGTATGCTATTTTACCCTTGAGGGAGAATTAAAAATTTAGACTCGCATTTCCAATCCATTCTTTTTAATTCATCCTTTAGATGGGCCTTCTAGTTGTGCTAAAAATCTCCTAGGAATGACCCACATGAGAATGAGATGTAATCCCACCACTCCAACTCACGTTAATTAAATTTTATTCTTGGGGTTAAAGCCTCAAAAGTAAGATAATATTTGAGATTATACTCATAACTCACCTAACACATCAGTAGGGCCTCACGGTCTCAATCACATTTACGTGACTACCTATGCTAAGGTTCTTTATGGGGCTATATTTCCAAATCATGCATGTGCGAATACAAATATTTTATTCCAACGAAGAACCTCACTAAATCCATTAAATAGAAGCTACCCTCTTCACCCATGAAAGTGTGACTATTCAAGTGTAAGGAGGATAGTAACCTATCGAAGACACTCACCATATCATTCCTTCATGAGTGTTTGTAATTGGATAATACTACATCATGACTGGAGACATTACATGCTTGGTGATGACCTTAATTTGATTATCTCTTGCAGTGTACCTATTGGCATTTTGGCTGAGATGGTTACATAGACATTGTCATTATGAAAACATATGATCTACATGAAGATCACATAGGTCAGAGAGCTAGTATGATAGAGCACAATAAGAAATTGTCTAAGTACGAGACAATGTTTTTACCAATGAACTTGGAGATAATTTTTTGTTTGAGATGTTGATTGGAGCAAGTTCAATGCTTGGGAAACTTGAACATAGAATCTATGATGACTATTGAAGACTCATCTCAGAGCACAATTTAGTACGGCATGTACAGAAGGAGTTATGATAGTTTTACTAAAGACAATGTCAAGCTGACATGACAGAATATGAAGACATAATTGATAAAGAGTTAAGGATTATTTTTTTTATCAAAATAAATGACTTAAAAATATAAAGGGATGACATCCTATATTTTAACCCTTGGATAAAGTTATTTTTTAATACGATAGTTGATTGGAAAGTTATTATTCCTAATAACTTGTATAAATGTTATTGTAAATTGTAAAAGAGAGATGATGATGTATGTATGAAATAGCAATAGTGAAAGAGCAGTGAAGAGATATTGATGCAAGTAGTATAAGGTTATGTACCTTAACCTTCTTTTTGTAATTAGTGTATATTGTACGTTACTTGTTTGGGTAGTGGACTCGTCTGGTAATCACATTTTGTACTGCCAACTCCTAACAGGGTTTAGGCTTCTAACAAGGCCTATAGTCCCTTAATTAGGACTGATACACTATATGCATGTAATAGACTCCTAACAAGGTCAACATCCTTAACATGATACTTATGATTAGTGGATCTTTGTGGGTACCATCCCCACCGGGGTTTTCCCTTGGCCAGGGTTTCCTCGAGAAGAAATAATGTGTTATGAGTTCTTTAGTTTTATTGCTATGCATGTTGTTTAGCTTCTTATGTTATGCATGTGTTAAGATTATCTGTTATATCCATAATTGAGAAAAAGTTAAATTTTCTAGAATACCGATTCACCCCCCCCTCTCAGTATTCCCTATTTCTAACAATTGGTATCAGAGCCTAGTTACTTAGAAAATAATCATTCAAGGAAATCCTAGCAACTTGAGTAAGATCTCTATGGATATGGATCAACTACAGAAGAATCTTGAAGAAGCTCTTGAACAGATTGACTTGCTTACTATTGAAAAAGATACTTTGAAAAGAAAATATGATGATGCAAAGAACCTCATTGAGAAACTAAAAAACAAGTTGGAAGATCTGAGATCTGAAAAGGAATCAAAAGTTTTTATTGAAGATTGTGATAATTTAGAAAAATAAAATGAGATCGTTAAGCATTAACTGAAGATAGAAAATTTGAAGCTTAGCTTGAAAGATGGAAATGGAAAGAATGAAGAAAATTTGAAATATGAGAATGAAAGTGTAAAGATTGAAAATGAAGGACTAAAATCTAAACTTGGTAAAATAACATCTGATTTGAGAAAGTCAATTTGCAATATGCTGAACTTGAGAAGTACAATAAAATTGTGAATGGTGAATTGACTCAATCCGAACAACAACTTGAAAGGCTATATTCAACCAGTGAAAAGATTGATGAACAAATATCATATCAAAAACCATTCTATGATAAGACTGGTCTTGGATTCAACACTTTAAAGCAAATGAAGAAGGCAAAGGAACCATATCTGAAAATATTTGAAAGCATAGATAAAAAAGAAGTCAGATGAGATTAACAAGTCTGAAGATACACCTAAAGAAGAAGAATCACCTAAGCGAGAGGAATCACCCAAAGGTATGCAAAGAGAATTCAAAAGTAGATGTTTTACTTATAATACTATTGGTCATATGAAGAGAGATTGCACAGGTAAGCAATTCAAACCTCTTAATGGTTATTGTTATAATTGTCATAGTTTTGGACATAGAGCTATTGAATGCAGGAAATCTATATTTATTGAGAATAATGATGGTAGTAGAATGTTTAGAAATACTAACAATGTAGATAAGAAACCTACTGAAGATATGAACATAAGAAATGGCATAATATGTTATAGATGCAACAAGGTTGGACACATTTCTAGAAACTGCAGATCACAGATAATCAGCCTGGACCAAGATATGGAGTCAATGGATTGTTTGTCAGATATGAAACAAGATTGGACATACAACAAGGTTTTGTAGAATGAACAATAGAGTTTTTCATCCTAATCCTAATCCCAGAAATCATGCAAGAAGAAATGAAGATGCAAGTAACAATCAGAAAGGATGCTGTAGTAATTCAGATGAAGTGAAGATTATCAAAAGCACAGATCAAGGAGACATATTCAACATTGAAGGTAATCAGGAAGGTGAAGCACTAAAAGGTAAGAATGAATCTTTACCTGACCCATCTCAAAGTACTTAATTTATGAAAATCTCAGTAGAATAGGAACTTAGATTAGTGTAGAAGTAGATATATGATGAACTAAGTCTTGTACAGTTAATGTAAGGTAGTATACGATGTTCTAATACTATGGTTAAGAGTGCAAAGAAAAAAAATTATGTTTTGCGAGATCGCAAGAAGATTTAAGTTTTGCAAGTTAGTAGAAAACAACTTTTTGAAAAGAAGTGGCAAAAGAATTGAATGCGATGTCAGATCTAGGTAAGATTGAATTAATAAAAGGTCATGATCAGTATTATTTGATCATCAAAGAAAAATCAAGTGTCAAGGAGATCAAAGAGCAGTGATTGGAAGCATTTTGCAAGGATCTGGAGAAAATTTTTGTGTCGAATCTACACAAGCCCTAAAATCACAAAATTGAGTTGTTCTACTTGACAGATCTTTAAATCAGTGAAGGAATTAAAAGAAATCATGGATGTTTCTTTAATTCACAATGTCAGAGATAAAAATAGACCTAAGTTGAAAAGGGAACCAGTAGAACCCTTAGAAGATAATCCTAGGTCAGCTTTATCATCCGTACCAGATGGAGTTTTACATCTAGAGAATGTTAGAAGTTATCTTGGATACAAAACTAGAGACTGTCAGTGATAGTAATTTCACCAAGGAATATCAGAAGATCTAAAATAAGGACATGACATTGAAAGAAGGATTTGAACATTTGAAAGACAATGAAATCATTAAGTATGCATTACAGTATGAATTTGACAATGAAGAATGTACTAAGATAATCTTAAGAAGAATTCATAATCAGAAGTTTTGGTTAGAAGATAGAGTGATAGATATCATAGCTGATTTGATTCATGAAGTTACTGGACTATCTAAAATTGGAGCCATTCCTTTAAATGAGAAGAACATGAGGAAAATAGTTGTAGACAACACAAATTCATCCTATAATGGTAGAGGAATTGTGATTAGTAAGATTCAACAAGATGATGTCAGATACTTATGCAAGATCCTAACCACTAAGTTTTGTGAAAATTCAAGAGAGGATGACATGGTAGCTGGAATGATACATGCAGCTTATCTGATGTGTGTTGACAAAGTACAAGTTGATATGTGTGAGATTTTGAAAATTCAACTATTTGAGAATTAGCAAAAGATTAAAAAATGAAGTATACACAGTTTAGATTCTCATCCTTTATCACCTATATGTTTTTTCATCTATTGAGAAGATTTCCTTACACCATTGGAAATGACCGAGAATGATGGCCAAACTACAGTGGAAAGGATTAATCTAGTATACAAAAGGCATGTTATTGATAAAGTGAATGAGAGTGCAGTATTGGTAATCAAGACATTTCAAAATATAGTGTCTAGCAAATCAAGAATCCCATAGTCTCTTGTGGAGAAGTATAAAAATGAGATATGTTTCATGGTTGATACTGACTTTACCTACATTGAAGTAGTAGAACATAGAACTAAGTTCATAGACCCTCTTGGCTATGAGATATATGAGATAGAGATAGAAGAGTATGTGAGCAGGTTACTTAAGTGCAAGTTGGACACTCACTATAATAGGTTTGGAACCTTTGAGGAGAACTTCAACTCCGCAAAGGCCTTGAAGAGAAGTAGTCAAAGAAGAGAGTTGAAAGTACTATAAAGAAAATTCTAAAAGATACAGGGATGACTGAGCATGAATTCTTGGTAGAAATTAAACAACAACAATTAGAGATATTGGTCAAAAAGAAGTTTTGACTATTCCATCTTTATCATCAATTACAGTATAGCAAGGAGAAACACAAGTTAAGGTGAAAGTGGAAGAAATTGAGAAGGATCAAGAAGCAAAGATATCCACTAGATCCACTTCCTCCACACCTAGAAAAGAGTAAAAGAGAGTGCTATTGGACTGGGTAAGAGACAAAATGATGCAGGAGTATCCTGGGTGTAAGAGCAATCTTGCATCACCCAAAAATATTTCTATTTTTATATTCAATAAGGGCTATTTTAGTGCAGAGCTGCTATTTATGGAAAGTTACTATTTTTGGTAATTTTTGCATGTGCTCAGAATGATCTGATTTCTTTCTTGGAGGTTCATTTTGGTTATGTAAGTCTGCCAGTAAAGTTTCATTGCCAGATCAAGTGTATATTGGAAGATATTGAAGATTTTCGATATTGGCAGCAGGGTGCAGAAACTTTGAACTCAGTTTTGAAGCCTTTAGAGGCCCCGAATGAGGTCAAAAATTTGGGTGACGAGTGCTTGCGCTGGTCAAGCCTGTAGAGCGCTTCGTGGTGTTTCTGAAATGGGGTTATAATAGCCGATCGGGTCAACTGGTGATGACTTATGGTCTTCAGAATTTGGGCCACCTGAAATGGCGAAAAATAATTTTCTTCAAAATTTTTGTTCGGGTTTCAAAGGTTATCTTGAGCTGACTATGATGTAATAAAATGTAAAATAAAATAATTCTAAGTTTGGTCGGCCTTATTGGCTAAAATTCTGGAACCTTCCCAGGCGGTGGATAATTGCCTATATAAGGAAGGCTGTATTATTGTCTTAGGCAGTTCAGAATAGTTCTGGGTAATAGTTCGAGGCTTTGTCCTACAGAATATTGTAAGGGAATGCCCATGTGGCTTTGCATAGTGTAATTTTGAAAGTTTGTAATTCCACATTTGTGGAGATAATAAGAAGCCAATTTTTCTGTTCTTGCATATTATTGTTGTTGTTTCTCTTTTTCTATTATGTGTTTGTGGTATTAAGGGGAGCACCCTTCATCAAGTGGTATCAGAGCAGGAGTTCTTGAGTGTGTAAACAGATCACCGACTGTGAGGCAGTTTGCACCAGGACCGTGGCTAGGGTTTCAGTGCGCATCGTGAAAATACCTCACGAAGGGAATGTGGCGGAAGAGCTGGTGTTGTAACACTTGAGGTAGAGAGCTGCAGAGACAAGTGCGAGCATTGCAAGAAGAGATTCACAGAGGGATGAATCTTAATGTTAGAGATGAAAGCGAGGATGAAGCCGAAGAAGAATATTAAGAAGGAGAAGCTGAAATTGTGAACCAGGAGGAAGAAAGACTTTTCGGGCAATTTCCAATATTAGGAAAAGACCTAAGATTGAGGTTCCTACATTTTTTGAAAATCTTAACCCAGAGGAATTGATCGACTGGATCAATGAATGTGAGGAGTATTTTGAGTATGAATATGTTGAGGATCCTGATAGGGTCAAATTTGCAAAGGCCAGACTGAAAGGTCATGCGAAGATCTGGTGGCAAGAAATTCAATTGGAGCGAAATAGAAGAGGGAAAGATAAAATCACAAGATGGGATCAGATGGTGGAAAAATTGAAGTGACAGTTCATTCCTGTTGATTATGAGCTTGACCTACTGAAGAAAATGCAAAGTTTGAAGCAAGTAGAAAAATCTGTTCAGGAGTATACAGAGGAGTTCTATCGACTCCTCATCAGAACAGGCCATACCCGAAGCTGATAAGGAGAAAGTTGCCAGATACCTTAATGGTTAAGGCCAAGCATTCAGGAGGAGTTGAATCTAGTTCGAATGAACAGTATTGAGGAGGCATACCAATTTGCCCTAAAAGTAGAGGAAAAGCTGAACAAGAAGTTTGAGAGAAGACAAAACAGAAGAGGTCGTGGTGGACGATCTGGTGGACGGTCATATGGTGGCCAAAATGAAGATCCGAAAAAGAAGGATGAGGCCAGTAGCAGTCAAAATCAGCAAGGAAATAATTCCAATCACTTCCAGGATCAGAATAATAGAGATCAGAGAGGAAGAGGAAGAGGACAAGGATCTGGAAGAGGTGGCTTCCGTGGAACATGTTTTCACTGTGGAGAAGAAGGTCATAGGGCATTTGAATGTCCTCAGCGCCAAGGCAGAATGGATAGGAGAAATGAAGGCCAGGCCAGAGTTGCACATGTAGATGAAGATGCCAGATCATCAAATTCTGAAGATGCTGAAAGAGGAGAAACGTTGATTAACAGAAGAGTCCTGTTGAGTGGTGAGAATGAACCTGAGCAAAGAAGGAGCCTATTTCGCACCAGGTGCAAGTGTGAAGGTAAATGTTGTGATGTGATTATTGATAGTGGAAGCATTGACAATTTGGTGTCAGAAGAGATGGTGACAAAGTTGAAGCTCAAGAGACAGAAACACCCACATCCATATCAGATTGCCTGGGTACAGGATGACCACAAGGTCATGGTCAATGAACAATGCCTAGTGAAGTTCAAGATTGGCGGATACCAAGATGAGGTATTGTGTGATATCATATCTATGGATGCATGTCATATGTTGTTGGGTAGACCATGGCAGTTTGACAGATGTGCTGTACATGATGGTCATGCAAATACCTATTCCCTGACAAAGGATGGAGTGCGACATAAGCTAAAACCATTGAAGGAGACTGAAGAAAAGGTATGTGGTAATGCTAGGATAACTTTTGTTGATGGAATAAATTTTCTAGATGGTATGAGGCATGAGCATGTATGTTTTTCTTTAATTCCGAAGCTGGTAAAGAGGAAGTAGAAGATGTTCCTGTAGAAGTTGTAGATTTGTTGAATGAGTTTCTGGATATTGTATCCGATAACGTGCCTGATGGATTACCACCAGTCAGGACGATCAGTCATCAGATGGACTTGATCCCAGGAGTGAGTTTTCCGAATAAGGCAGCACACAGAATGACACCTGCAGAAAGTGAGGAGTTGAACAGACAAGTACATGAACTATTATAGAAAGGATTGATCTGTGAGAGTCTGAGTCCCTGTGCCGTACCAGCGGTATTAGCACCAAAGAAGAATGGAGAATGGAGGATGTGTACAGATTCTAGGGCAATAAACAAGATCACAATCAAGTATAGGTTTCCATTGCCACGAATGGATGATATTATGGACTGTTTGAGTGGAGCTGTGTATTTCTCAAAGATAGATCTAAAGAGTGGATATCATCAGATTCGGATCAGAGAAGGAGATGAATGGAAGACTGCCTTCAAGACAAAGGAAGGACTATATGAGTGGTTAGTCATGCCTTTTGGGCTAACCAATGCGCCGAGCACTTTCATGCGGCTCATGAACGAGGTTCTGAAAGAATTTCTGGGTAAGTTTGTCATTGTTTACCTAGATGATATTTTGATCTTTAGTAAGACATTGGATGAACATATGATGCATATTCGTATGGTATTTGAGAAGTTGAGAGAAGAGAAATTGCTGATTAATTTGAAGAAGGAGTTAGTGTATTTGGGGTTTGTAGTTTCAGGAGAAGGTCTAAAAATGGACCCAGAGAAGGTACAGGCTATCTTTGAATGGCCTACTCCAAAGAGTGCTACTGAGGTAAGAGCTTTTCATGGTCTAGCTAGCTTTTACAGAAAGTTTATCAAGAATTTTAGTAGTATTTGTGGACCCTTGACTGAAACAATGAGAGCGGATAGAAAAGAGTTTAAGTGGACAAATGGGGCAGAAAAGAGTTTTCAATTGTTGAAACAAAAAGTTACAGAAGAACCTATTTTAGCACTTCCAGATTTTAATAAGGTGTTTCAAGTAGATTGTGATGCTAGTGGTACTGCAATAGGAGCTGTTATGAGCCAAGAAGGTAAACCTGTTGCTTATTTCAATGAGAAGTTAAATGATGCCAAGAGGAAATATTCTGTTTATGATCAGGAATTTATGCTATAGTTCAGGCATTAAGGAAGTGGAGACATTATCTACTTCCTAAGGAGTTTGTTTTGTATACTGATCATCAAGCTTTGCAATATTTGAATAGTCAAGGAAAGTTGAATCAGAGGCATTTGAAATGGGTTGAGTTTTTGCAGAGTTATACATTTGTTTTGAAACAAAGGAGTGGAAAGTCTAATAGGGTTGCAGATGCTCTTAGTAGAAGGCAACTATTGCTGACAGAAATGCAGATTGAAGTGGTGGGTTCAAGGAACTCAAGAATTTGTATCCAGAGGATCCTGATTTTGGTGAAGCTTGGAAAGCTTGTACAGAACCTGTTACTCTAGACAGGATGAAATGGTTGGATTTCATCATCCAAGATGATATGCTATTCAAAGGGAGTCAGTTGTGCATTCCACGAAGTTCTATGAGGGAGAATCTCATCAAGGAGAATCATAGCGGAGGATTGGCTGGACATTTTGGTTGTGATAAAACCCTGGTTTGGTTAGTGAGAATTATTATTGGCCACAGTTGCAGCAAGATGTGAAGAAGTTTGTACAGAGTTGCAGAGTATGTCAAATGGCGAAAGGAGTGAAGCAGAATACAAGGTTGTACCAACCATTGCCTATACCAGAGAAGCCTTGGGAGGATATCAGTATGGACTTTGTTCTTGGTTTACCGAGGACACAGCGGGGACATGATTCAATTTTTGTAGTAGTTGACAGATTTTCGAAGATGGCACATTTCATTCCCTGCAAGAAGACTAATGATGCTGTTCATGTAGCAGAATTGTTTTTCAGAGAAGTAGTGAGACTTCATGGTTTGCCAAAGATCATAGTTTCAGATCGGGACACTAAGTTTGTTGGATATTTCTGGCGAACATTGTGGAAGAAGTTGAAGATAGATTTGAAGTTCAGTTCATCACATCACCCAAAGACTGATGGACAGACAGAGGTGGTGAATAGGAGTTTGGGAAATCTGCTGAGATGTTTGGTTGGGGATAAGCCAACAGGATGGGATTTGATTTTACCACAGGCAGAATTTGCATACAATAATTCTGTCAACAGGAGCACTGGTAAATCACCATTCCAGATTATATATGGAAGTAGTCCAAGAAATGCATCTGAGTTGAGAAAGATAGATAAAGGAGAAATAAGTAGTGCTGAGGTTGAGGATTTTGTAGAACATTTGAAGAACATCCATGGGGAGGTGAGGAAGCATATTACCAAGCTGAACGCACAGTATAAGGCTAAGGCAGATGAGAAAAGGAGGTATGAGGAATTTTAGGTTGGTGATGAAGTCATGGTTCATTTACGGAAGGAGCAGTTTCCAGTTGGAACATATAACAAGTTGAAAATGAAGAAATTTGGACCATGTAAGATATTGAAGAAGCATGATTCAGGAAATGCATATGAGGTAGAATTGCCTAGTGAGCTGAATATTTCACCAGTGTTTAACATTTCAGATCTGACAGAGTATCATGAAGGAGGTGTTGAAGATGAGTTCACAACAGCACAGTGGAGTATTCCAGCAACTCATTTAGACACTAAGGAGATCGAAGACATACTGGACAGTCGTGTTGGTAGAAGCACAAGGAATAGGACATATGAAGAGTATTTGGTCAAATGGAAAGGATGATCTGTAGAAGATTCATCGTGGCTAACAAAGGAGGTTAACCGTCTTGGTTTTCCTCTGCACACCTGAGTCGTGACAGGGTCACTTCTCAAATTACCCCTGGGTGTCTGATGCAGGAACATCCTGGGTGTAAGAGCAATCTTGCATCACCCAAAAATATTTCTATTTTTATATTCAATAAGGGCTATTTTAGTGCAGAGCTTCTATTTATGGAAAGTTACTATTTTTGGTAATTTTTGCACGTGCTCAAAATGATCTGATTTCTTTCTTGGAGGTTCATTTTGGTTATGTAAGTCTGCCAGTAAAGTTTCATTGCCAGATCAAGTGTATATTGGAAGATATTGAAGATTTTCGGTATTGGCAGCAGGGTGCAGAAACTTTGAACTCAGTTTTGAAGGCTTTAGAGGCCCCGGATGAGGTTGAAAATTTGGGTGATGGGCGCTTGCGCAGGTCAAGCCTGTAGAGCACTTCGTGGCATTTCCGAAATGGGGTTATAATAGCCGATCAGGTCAACTGGTGATGACTTATGGTCTTCGGAAGTTGGGCCCACCTGAAATGGCGAAAAATAATTTTCTTCAAAATTTTTGTTCGGGTTTCAAAGGTTATCTTGAGCCGACTATGATGTAATAAAATGTAAAATAAAATAATTCTAAGTTTGGTCGGCCTTATTGGCTAAAATTCTGGAACCTTCCCAGGCGGTGGATAATTGCCTATATAAGGAAGGCTGTATTATTGTCTTAGGCAGTTCAGAATAGTTCTGGGTAATAGTTCGAGGCTTTGTCCTACAGAATATTGTAAGGGAATGCCCATGTGGCTTTACATATTGTAATTCTGAAAGTTTGTAATTCCACATTTGTGGAGATAATAAGAAGCCAATTTTTCTGTTCTTGCATATTATTGTTGTTGTTTCTCTTTTTCTGTTATGTGTTTGTGGTATTAAGGGGAGCACCCTTCATCACAAAAAACATTAGTGCAACCAGTTCCAAGGAAAATTGCATAAATCATAGATGATGATATTTCTATTAAGAAGAAATCTTGGAAACCTAAAGTTGAGAAGCTCAATGAGAAGATCATTCAAGATGGATACTTTACAAGAATGAATAAGTATTATGAACTTTATGATTATGCAGAGAGATTAAATTTGGAAAATGTAGTGGTAAAGCATATGATTTTGTCTGATAAGAAGTTTGATACAATTTAGGGTAAGATACCTAATGATTTGTACAATAAACTTGTGAATAGGAAAAAGAGAGCATTAGAGGAAGACATAGCTATTAGAGAAAAGCTTGCAAGAAATATTTGTGTGGTAAAAGATGAATCACACTTCAATCAAATCATGAAAGCTTTAAGCACCCATTTGAGAACTAGAAGAGAACCATTCAGATTATGGGAGGTAGATATGAAGAAGTTAAGTCAGAAATAGAACAACCAATAATCAAGGTTATGTCAGAAAATGCTAGAGAACCATCAGTTGTAACAGATCAAGCAAGTGAAATAGAACAAGAGAAAATTCCCTCTCCACCAGCTATTAATAATTGAAGATGAATTCATGAATGTAGAAGGAATGAAGATCACCTTGGATACTGATGATAATGTATTCAAGAATCTGGAAAACATTATTGACAATTCGGCTCTTGAAGAATAGGAAACTACCAAAGGAGAAGAGAAAACAAAGACCTTAGTTGCAAAACCCTTAGTGACAAAAAAACATGTACCTTTTCCCACTAAAGAAGATATCAGTCTTACTCCTCAGACTAGAAAGAAGAATTAGATTGGATCTATGATTGAGCATTTGGGAAAGGAAGTAGATGATGATGATCAGTTGGAATTGATCACATCCTTAAACAAGATCATTGGAAAGAATAAGAAAGTAAAAATTCTTGAAGGATGCCTGAAGGAACTTATTGAGAAGTTACAAGGCATTGTAACTACACAAATTGCAGAAGATGACCCTCTAGAGAAAGAAAAGAAAGTAATGAACACTTTTGATAGTGAATTCACAAATTTATCTGATATAGAAAAAGTGAAAGTGAAAGTAGCCTATGAGGCCAAAATGCTTTTGAACATTAGCCAAAATATCAGGAATGATATTAACAATCTTGATATCTGTATAAAGGACTTAAGGAAGAATTTGGAAAGAGGAAAATCTTTGTACATTCAGTGTACAACATCAGAGACCTTGATAGCAGAAGAAGATCTAAAGATGAAGATGAAGGAAGCAAAAATTTAGAATGAAACCAAATTTCTTTCTAGCCCCCAATGTGAAGGTATCTAATGTTGAGAACAAAATTCATAAGTTATGTGATGAAATCAGAATTTTGTAAGATGAAAAAGATAGGAAAATGAAAAGGGTCACTCTTTTAAGAGAGCACACTTCTATGAAGTTAAGCATTATGAAGAGAAATTGGAAGAATGTCTTTCAACTAAGAAATCTTTACAAAAGTTTAACTTTGAGAACCTTGAAGCATGTGAAATAGCATCTTATGGATTCAGCACACTACTCAATGTGGTAGATTCTATTAAGCAATCATGGGAGAAGGAATTAGAAGTTATTAAGATTGATTTTGCAGACTATGTTGCAAGCCTACCAGCTTTGCTGTCATGCCCTGACAGTCTTGGACTTGATCCTTAGAACTCTAAGATTAGTCTATATTTTCTGGATGGTTTGTTACTTGTTTTGGAACATGTTTCAGTTGAACAATTTGTTATCTGGCATCGTTAATATGCTTTATAAACTCTTGGAGAATTCAGAGTTCACTAAGTCTGATTCTTAGTATAATGGTCTAAGCATTTCAGTATGTGTTATATCAGAATTTTATCTTTTGAATCGGTTCAGATTCAGAATCCTGTAGTAAGAAATATTTCAGAAAGACATTTCAGCTTTCAAGTTTATTTGCAATAGTTTTAGTTCCATTTTATGTGTGTATGTTTCAGAATGGGTTGGCGACAGGAATTATGATTCAGACATGTTCATTGATTAATTTGTGTGTGTGTATATATATATATATATATATATATATATATATATATATATATATATATATATATATATATATATATATATATATATATATATATATATATATATATATATATATATATATATATATATTTGTTATAACATTTCATTTGTATAAATTGGTGTACGCTAATATGAAATAATTATATGTGTATGTTTATATATATATATATATATATATATATATATATATATATATATATATATATATATATATATATATATATATATATATATATATATATATATATATATATATATATATATATATATATATATATATATATATATATATATATATATATATATATATATATATATATATATATACATATAGTTGATTTTATATATACGTACATATGTTTATATTAATGAATGATCATAATTATATGTATAATATTGATGATTGTTATTGATGTTAATTTCTATATGAAAAGAATTATAATAGTAATTAATATTAATATTAAGATAAATATTAATACTAATATTAATGACTATTAGTAGGATCATTTTGTGTTTGAGGTAATGGTAAGGATTAGTATTTATATTAATATTAATATAAATATCATTTTATTGTTAGTATGTTGGTAATGTCTTATTTTAAATGTTAGTTTACTTAGCAGGTTTTGATGTTAATACTTATGCTAAAGTGTTAGCGGGTTTAGTGTTAGTAGATAGTTAGGAAGTTTTGTTAAATTAATCTAAACTAAGTTAACCTAGCCTAAGCAAAGACTCAGGCATGATTTTATGCGATATTTCTAAACCTATCAACACCTAACCTAAACTAGCCGTGCCTTAGCTGAGTTTAGTGGATTGTTATGGCGGCAAACTTGACAATTCAAGGTGGCAGGTATTGGTATGCGAGCTGTACCAAAAATGCTAAGTGTGGAGTTTTGGTGTGAGTGGGGTTTTTTTTTAGATTAGCTCGCAGTAATGAGCATTTATTGTATGTCTTATCGGTCATTTTGCTTGGTGATGGATCGCATTTTGATTTCAGTTCACCATTGATGAACTTCAGTTTGAAGGAAATAACAAACCCTCTGTTGAACGGGTTTCTCTGTGAAATTCTGGGAAGTTGTTAACCATGAGGGAGATTCTTGTGTTTCACCAGTTCGTTTTATCTTCACGGCAATGCATATCTCAGTTCTTCTGTCGATATCGTGGTTGCATTTTCTCTGAGTTGTTGTGAGGTTTATTTTGTGAAGCACAGCTTTGAGGAGGACAAAGACTTCGTTTGCAAGTTGGGCAGGAAGCTCTGCAAGTGGTCTTTTAGTGTTCACCCTCGCATTTTCTCAGGCAAGGGCAATTTCTTAACTCTCTCTCTTTGAATTCTTTGCTTAATCTGCATGATGTAAGGAAAATGTTAAAAGTCTTTTGGAATAGTTTTGTGAATGAAATTATTGCATGGAGGAAGTAACTGTGAAGGTGTAGTTGGATTGTAAACTTGTTTTCATTTATCTATGGTCTCTGTTATGAAGTTTCCATTTATAGTTAAATGTGGGTACTTGTGATCTTGGAAACATAAGAGATTTCTGTCATAGAAATACTGTGAAGAGTCATAGCTTCTAGGTGATGAGTCTCTGTTTATTTTGTGACTGTCATGAGCTTTGTCATGTAGCATTCTCTATCATAATACAAGTTTATTAAGGGTTGTGAAGTAAGTTTTCTTTGTCATCTCTGGCTCATTTTCTTTATTGGTTTTAGTGGAATTAAAAGGTTTGTCGAAAACCCATCTACTAGTTTGAGAAAAGTGTCCAGAAGATTATTGGGTTGAATCTGTTACTATGGTTTCGGTTTTATGAGCTCAATGTTGTCTTATAGAAGTATAAGGGATAGTTTTATTCTCTATTCTTTTGAATAAGCCATTTACGACTACATTATAGTTATCATTATAAAGGGATTTTTGAAGTTATGTTTCGTATGGCTTCGGCATTGACAGCATAATCCTTGAGTGAAGTACCTGTTAGTCTTTTGGGTTTTCATTATCGATTTGTATTGTTATTCATCGGTTCAGGAAAAGAGTTCATATGGAATCATTTTGCGGTTTGAGTTTATCAATTATAGAATGTATTATTGTTATCGTTAATAGTTTCTTCTAAATTTATAGTAAGGGTTAGTTTTCAACAGCATCTATTTCTAGTTGTTCAGTTGTTTTAGAAGGTCTCTATTTTTTTTTGAGTCTTCTTATAAACAGTCAACTGTGATAAATTTGAGGTGAAGGGAAACAAAATGTTAGTTGTGTTCGTAGTTTGTGGTTGTATAAATTACATTTATTAAACTGTGGTTGGGTCTTTGTTTTGACTATAAATACAGTTGATTTCATAGCTTATGTGAATAGTCGATCCTACTTGTGGCAATTAGTATGATTATCTGTGTTATTAATGACTGTCGGTTTGTATATATATATACTTATTAATGCTTATTATTATAGATATGCATCGGCAGTAGAATGTCGATAGTTAGCAGTTCATATTTATATATATATAGAGAGCAGCATAGTATAGTTGACTATATATATATGAATTAGATGTGTGTCGACAGAGTATTAATAACTAAAAATAAATGCGATGACATTATAGTTTCAGTTGTAAAAAAATGATGTAATATTTTGGGTGTAAAATTAGAAATAAGGTTAATTTAATTTGCTTTCGGTCTTCAGACTGAATATACAATCTTACAATTTGGTAAATTCATTTTCTAATTCTGAATTACTGAGATGTATAATTATATGTTTAGTTGTTTTCTTGCATTCTATGATAACGGTAAAATTAGAGATTTTACTTAGCACTCTGTAATGTTATGTATGAAGTTATAAGACTATATCCATGCTAGAATACATGTATGTATATATATTGCCATGATATATACATATATGTACACTGTCATGAATATAGGGATATGAACGTATAGATAACAGTACAGAGTGTAAAATTTGGAATGTTATGTATGAGGTTATATGACTATATGCATGCTAGAATACATGTATGTATATATATTGCCATGATATATACATATATGTACGCTGTCGTGAATATAGGGATATGAACTTATAGATAATAGAACAGAGTGTAAAGTATATTTATAATCTGTTAAAATCAACAAACTATTTAACTAATATCTGTAATGGGTTTTGTGGAAGATTTCTGTATATTTCAGATGGAGTCTATTTATGATTAGATTTATTTATAATCGTTGTAGATAAGATTCCAATGTGAATGAAATTGTTTATGGCATTTTGTATTGATGTTAATATGATGGAATAGATTATGGTTATAATTTTGTCAGAAGATTTGATACTTAGTTAAGTATAAAATGGTAATATGGAAACATGGTTTAATATGGATTTCCAGAATGTGGATTCAATTTTATTATTGATGCAATGGAGATAACTGTATATTGAAATGGAATTCTGTAGTTCATTTTTCTCTATAGCAGTTAAATCATGTGTATTCTTAGATTATGCAAGTGTGATCCTTTAGATTGGGTGGCTGTCATGAATCGAGTAACTTGTGGTGATAGAATTATTTTGTCGGATGCCCTCCGACACTAGTCTAGATCCTTATGGGAAAGTTTATGATAGTTATTTAATCAAGTGATAATGTTAAAATTCATGGGTTGGGTTTCATATAACAAAATAATAACTTATGGTTTCACCTGACATACTGAATCTTATGAGTGGCTGAACGTAGGTTCTTATGTTGACACCCATGAACTACTAGATCATTTCCTTGTCATAATCTATGCAAGTTTATTTCTGCATAACTGTTTGTAAGAAATTAAGTGCTTGCTTTAATCTGGTTGAGAAAAGAAAATTGTACTTTCAGAATATTTGATATATGGATTACATGTTTATCATGCTATTACTATATCTAACATGTAGGTTTACTGAAGGTTTAAATAACTTGGACTATGTGACTAAGCCCTGTTGTGTTTGTCGAATGTGTTTGCTTGTGATTTCAGGTTCTATATATATATTGGTAGAAGGACTTGGAAGGATAGTCTGCCAATAGAACATTAGGGTCTAGATGTAGTATGGTTCTTGGTTATTAAATGTATCTGAATTTGATTCAATCAGTTAGCAATCTGATTGTATTTGAATTTCTATATTGTATTTGATTTGGAGTATATCCAAATACTCAGATGTAATTATTAGATATGTAATAATGCAATAATAATACTCTTGGTATCTGGTTGTAAAGATTTTATGTAATGGATTAATATTCAAAAAAAAAAAATTTCGGTGTTTATTAGGTTTTCATTTCTTGTTAGTTGGTTTGGGGCGTGGGGTGTTACATTTGCAATATTGAATTAAGGTATAATCTTTTTGAGAAATATAGTTTTGTAACCCTCCTTACCTTTATTTTGTCATTGTTGTCAAAGGGGGAGAGATATATAGCAGAAAATTAATAAGTAAATGATAAGGATTGATACTCTTAGGGGAGTACTATATTAGAGATAATTTTTCTTTTGGATTTATAAGGATAGTATATATTTTATACTATGGCCACAATTTTGAGATTTTGAAGTTGTAGACTTAGCCAATTTTCTCATATATTGCCACCAATGACAAAGGGGGAGATTGTTGGAAATTTGGCTGAGTTGGTTACATAGATGCTATCATTATGGCAATATATGATCTATATGAAGATCGCATAGGTCAGAGAGCCAGTATGACAGAGCGCAATAAGAAATTGTCTAAGTATGAGATAATGTTTTTACCAGTGAACCTGGAGAAAGTTTTTGTTTGCAATGTTGATTGGAGTAAGTTCAGTGCTTGTGCACTTGAACATAGAATCTATGATGATTCTTGAAGACTCATCTCAGAGTGAAAGTCAGTACGACAAGTACAGAAGAAGTTATGACAATTTTTCTAAAGACAGTGTCAAGCCGACATGACAGAATATGAAGATAGAATATATAAAGAGTTAAGGTATTATTTTGTTTATCAAAATAATGACATAACAATATAAAGGGATGACATCCTAGATGTTAACCCTTGGATAAAGTTATTTTGTAATATGATAGCTGACTGGAAAGTTATTAATCCTAATAACTTGTATAAATGTAATTGTAAATTGTAAAAGAGAGATGATGATGTATGTATGAAATAGTGATAGTGAAAGAGCAGTGAAGAGATATTGATACACGTAGTATAAGGTTATGAACCTGTAGACACCTAAAAATCCTTTAGAAAATAAAGTATTTTTATTTTCTAAAAAACCCCTGATGACATCATCATTAATTAATTAATTAATTAATTTATTTATTTATTTATTTTTATGTTATTAAATCCCTTTATCTTAATTAAAAATATTTAATTAAGAAATCCCTTCCAGAAATGTTTAAATCTTATTTAAACATTATTTCCCTATTTATTAATTATTTAATTAATAAATTGACCAAAAATCCTTTAAATAAATAAAATATTTTTTTAAATCCTAAAACCTTGGAAATCTTCTAGAAATCCTTAACCTCTTCTCGAATTTCCTAATCTCACTCTAATCTTGATTAAAAGGTGATTCCTACCTTTTTTAGTCTAAATCCCTGATGACATCATCATTTATTAATTTATTTATTTATTTTTATGCCATTAAATCCCTTTTTCTTAATTAAAAATATTTAATTAAGAAATCCCTCCCAAAAATGTTTAAATCTTATTTAAACACCTTTACCCTATTTATTAATTATTTAATTAATATATTGACCAAAAAATCACAAAATAAATTATTTATTTATTTTTACCCAAAACCTTAGAAATATCCTAAGGATCATTAACCTCTTCTAGAATCTCCTAATCTCACTTTAATTTTAATTAAAGGAAGATTTACCCATTTCCTAAGCCTAATCCCAACTCAAAAATATTTAAATAAGTTTAAATATTAAATCCTCATATTTATTAAATATATTTAATAAATATCCTCAAAACCTAAAACCTTTGAAATAAATAAACCTTTATTTATTTCCTAACTTCATATTTATCCTAGAAAGTCCTAGACTCTTCTAGAAAGTCTTCATCCTCATCCAAATCCTAAACTCTTCTAGATAGTCTTCATCCTCATCCAAACCCTAGACTCTTCTAGAAGAAGTCAATCCTTATCTTTAACCCAAACTGAACCCCTAACCTTACCCCAAACCCTGACTCAACCTCCTAACCCAACCCTTTCCAAAAACCTATAAATACTCCTCATTTCTAAGAGTAAAGCACCAATTCACTTTCAATTAGTTAGCTTTTATCTCATGCATTGTTATCATGCTAATTTAGTTCTAGCTTTAGCATAATCAATCCTAATTGTTAGATTTCATTATTTTCTTCAAGCTTTTTAGCACATCATAGATTAGCAATAATGGATTAATCTAGTTTATTTCATTATTTTTCATAGCATAGAGCATCATATCACATATCATTTGGTCTAAAATCTATCATAGATTACTCATTTCTAGCTTAATCTTCAGTTCAACATCGTTTGGATCCTTGAGGCCTTCGAGGTAAATCAGGTGTTCTATACCTATTTTGTGCCACTATGGGGTTCTCATGGTATGTAAACAATCCCAATCCCCCTAATCATCATTAGGGATATGCTCCATGTGTTTTGAGGGCACACCCACATTCCTTTTATCTGAGCAAATCAAACAGTGCATGGGCGCATCTGTTTAAGCTCAATCTGAATGAGTTTGTGAATTACTGTCTACTTTTGTTAGGTATATGTTGTTTAGGCTAATGTTTGGCATGTCTACGCCTTTCAAAATAGATTATGTTCACATCGATCACATTTTGGCACGCCCGGTGGTACCCACTTCACGGGTTCATTCAACAACATCTCACTGAATTTTGCATTTTTGGAAGATATGGAACTTAAAGGTGGAGGAGATAGCTAGATTCATTCTTGTTTTCTATAACACATTTCCTCTATTTCTGTCTATTCACCCTTCTTCTATTCGTAAAAACTTGCCTTATTCTTCTAAAAAAATCCTCTAAAAAAATCCATTCTTCATGCCAAAAATGTAAGTTTTGTGTAAAAATTAGTGTTTCACGTATTTTGTACTTCCAGAAGATTGCATCCTGTAAATCCCAGATCGCATCTGGGGCATCAGAAAATCAGTTAAAGTTGGTTTAAAAATGAACAAAACAAAAATGTACAAATCTGGTTTTAGTGCTTAAAATTAACATCAAACTCAATTTTTTGAGTATCTACAAGCTAAAATCAATCAATTAAAAAAAAAAAAAAAACTTAAACCAACTCAAGTCATTAAATCCTAAAAATGCACAAACAACATTTCTAAGGTTTTGGTTACAAAAGAGCATCTCTTTCCAAACAAAATCTAGGGCCTTAGAATTCATCCATGCAAAAATAGGAAATCATTTTTTTTGGTGCTTAAAAAGAACTTTTAAATCATGCATTTCATGTCTAAAAACATTAAAAAATCAATCCTAAAAACAAGCACAAATCAATCCTAAAAGATTTTGTCATCTTCTTGCAAATATCTTAAATGTCTTCTTTTTCAAATATCCATGTATCAAAGCTAAATTAGGAACTTGTCTTTTTGGAACTTAAAATCAAAAGCAAAAGTCAAAACAAATCTTGAGTGAAAATAAGGGAAAAAACTTAATTCCTAAAGCGTCATTGTCATTTTGAAAATCAAACACACTCTTGAATGCATTAAAAGAAACAAACATCTCTATTCCTTCCTTTTTCAGTTCAAGCAAATGCAAAATCAAATCTTGAATGACTTAAGGATCAAAATGAAGCTCTTTTCAAAGTTCCTAAAACAACACACCAATCTCAATCTTGAATGCTCAAAGGAAAGAACTTGCAATCACTCAAACACTTACTCTTTGGAGAAAGAACAACTCAAAATCGAAACACTTGTGTCTCTAGAATTTTTGAATCAAAACACACTTAATTCAATTTGGAAAAGAACTCTTCATGGTGTGCATCTAGGAGCTTTCATTTTCTGCAAATCCTTGTTAAAGTAAGCAACGTAAAACACTTGAACTTAGACAAGTTCACTTGTTTTACTTTTAGAGAGGCCTGTCCAGGGGAGAAAAGTGCATCCTCCTTGGAGAACGACCTCAAACCAATATCTTCCCTAATCGGTATATAAATAAAGTGCTGAGAAAACTCTTGCTTATATCTCCTCAAGCTCAAGTGAGGCGTATTTGTGGTAGCCCAGGGTAGGTGAATAATCCCTACTATTTTGACATGGCCAACTAGGCTCTTAAGTGAGTCACACACTTACAAAATGATTGGGGGGACTCCATAAAACAATTAGAAACTGGTTAAAATAGAGGCTACCCTATCCACATCCAAAGGTATCAGAATCCTTGTGCAAGGACCGATCCAAGGGGTTTACCGGATCACCTTAAGACTACTCACCATATGTATCCCTTTTTAGGGGGTACCAAGCTGTGGGCAAGGATTTTGATACTCACCTTCCTTAGGTATATCTGTTTGAAGTGCTTGACAGTCAGAAACTCTATGAAAAACACTTGTTGGAACATACACTTTTCAAATCTTTTTTCAAATTCAGAGTCAGTTATCTTGTTTGTATCCCACAAGGTTGCTTTGTCCCTTGTGGAGATTGCTTTTCAAAAAATTGTTGTTGAAATCTATCCTTTTCCATTGGAAAACATCAAACTGATCTATAACTTGACTCAAGATACTCAAAACAACTTGTAGATAAATCTTTGAAATCAGATACCCAAAGCTTTTTTATCAGAATTTATCCAAGTTATGCCCAATTTGATCAAACATCCGAAAGCTAAATTGCCCAAATCCCAAGCCTATCAAGAGAAGAAAGTTGCAAAGAAAAATCTTAAAAGCCATCAGTCCTTTGTCCAAGCAACCCAATCAAAAAAAAAGTATCAAAAAAAGCTTGATAATATTGGCTATAATGCAAGAGTCAAACAGTTTGCCTACCAATTTTGAGTGAACCATCGCTACATCAATCTTGAAAGAGAGGACTAGATGGATATGTTGCATGTCCCTTTCTACCTTCAGATCCCACATCTATCTCGACAGTCCTCCATCTAAGCTCATCCTAGTTTCATCCATGCATCATCACCAAACCTTAGTTGCATTCATCATCATCTTCCTAGCAGCATCATAGGTCATCCATCCTAGTCGCATCTGCATCACCCTTTTAGAAATAGCATCATTTCATCATCCTTCACCATCATTCCATCAACAGTCCACCAATTAGAATCCCAAATCCTTGGTCCAAATCCAACATCCATTATCCAAATTAGAACCCGCCATCTTTTTGCACCAAATCTAGAGACCCAAATCCAAAAGCACTTAGTGTTTGAAACCTTTGAGTTGTTTCCATCCCCTATCCTAAATCAGAAATCATCCCCTTTTTGATAGAGCATTGTCTAAAGGAAATCCAACTTGTCCTTGCACAGCCTCATCATATCTAGCAAGAGATTGGCCTACATTGATAAGAATCCAGTTGACTGAAGATCATTAGTCTATCCTAGGTTGGCTAAATCCTATCACTGATCATCCATCGGGAAAAACAAACAGCTCAATATTGACACTTAGTAGTCTTCCACTAGCATCCCACCAATCTTCCACCCAATCTTTATCCAAATCAGATTATCCCACCAATCCTCCATCATTGCCAAGCATTTCACCAATCTGTCACCATCTTTTGCTATCCCCAAACCAGATCCAAGCATCTCACCAACCCTTGCATTGCATTCTAGAAATTTATCATCCTTAGAAAGTTCCTCAAGCTTATGTCCATCATTCTTTAGAGTCTTTTAGGAAACATCTTGCATTCATCTAGCATCTGCATCTCCACTCCATGCCTATCGAGACAAGATCTAGATCTAGAAAATAAAGGAACATGGGGTCCTTATCTAACCACCAGCTTATCTAATCCCAACATTTCTACCAGTGCGATGGTAGCCTATGATCCCCAGATCCAACAAACTAGCAATACATGGGATGATCCCAATATCCCCTCAGCTTCTCTGGCAATAGAAACATTTGTGAATCATCTAGGGAATTCACCGATATTCAATACACTCATGGCCCAAAATCAGCAGAGCATGTTCACTAACTTTGGACAAGGGCATACTCCCATTCCACCATATCTCCATCCTCACATTCCCATAAACACTATCCAAATCCCAACACAAGCATACTCTCTATTCATCCAACCATTCCCTCATCCAACCTTGCAAACATCTCAAGAAACCTCCACCATTCCCCTTCTTTTTCAAGGAATCTTCTCAAGTCCTGTAACACAAGTTGTAGTGCCATCTACTCCATCCTCTATCATAGGTATATCATCATCCTCCATGGCCTCCCAAGATTTCACTCAAATCCAACACTTGTCACAAAATCAACTCCCACCTCTTACACAAACCTTTACACAAGTAGTTCCACCACCTTCCATAGACCAATCAATACCATTCTTTCTAGGAGGGATGCAATCATCCTTCTCCTTCACTCCACAAGCTTCCACATCCACACCTTTCATGCTAGGAGGGATGAAATCATCCTTTCCTTTTTCTCCACAAGCCTCTACATCAACATCATCCATTCTGAGGGTAGCGCATTCGCTCCCCTTTCATACTTAGCAAAACTCCACATTAACATCACCCTTTTCATGGGGAACACAAACATTCTCTTCATTCACCCCCAACAAACATCTACCGAGGCACAAGCCCAACAAAATACCTTCACCATAGGAATGCCTTCCATGGGTTTTTCAAATCCACCATTCATGTCCCAAACTCCCATCACATCTACCTTTCTAGCATTCTCTGCAACACAATTCCCATCACGCACTAGTTCTTGTTGGGGCCTCACTCAAGAAGAAATGAAATCCTTTGGCATACCAACTCACTCTCCTACATCCGTGTTTGCAAACCAACAAGCCACCTTCTCACAAGTAGCACAGCAGCAACCATAACAACCTTCGCCAGCTTCATCCTCCACAAGCTATCCATTCACAACACCTAGTGCTTTTCAGCAATTTCCTCCACCTCAATAGCAAAGTTCATCTCATTTCGCAAGTTATCTTGCCTAACCACCCTTTGATTCAAGCTTCCCTACATTAGTTTCACCCTTAAGCAATGTGGGAATGCACCCAACCTATATCAACCAACTGCAAAGCCAAGTTTAGCAAAGGCCATCCTACCAGCAAGCTGCATCATTCCACCAACCTCCCCCATAGAAACCATACTTCTAGTTGCAACAACAAGCTCCTCTCATTCCCTAGTAGCAACAAGCTTCCTCTTATTAGTCACAACAATAAGTCCCTATCATCCCACAATACTAGAAAATAGTCCCATATCCTCCACCACAATATCCCCCTGCGCCGCATCAATAGTATCCTCCCCAGAAAACATCACTCCAAAATCCACTCCAATCTACCTATCCCATTGGACAATCTCCATATCCCACTCCACAATACCCACCTCAAAATTGCCCTTATTCACCAGCACCACTAGATCCTTTCCAAATGGGAGTACCCGCTCCAACACCAATCAATGCCAAGTGGGAAGCAATGGAGAATGCTCCTAAGGAGCTTCAAACTGGAACCGAGAATAAAACCTTCAAGTTTGAAGAGGTATGTCCTTACCCGTTTGATCAATCAATCACAACTATTCCTTTTCCTAAGAACTTTGAGACACCCAAATTTAACAAATACCAAGGAAAAGGAGACCCAGTCAATCATATCAAAGAGTTCTATATGGCATGCCAAGAAGTGGCTTACAATGACAATTATCTTTTGTGCCTATTTCCCAAAAGCCTGGGAGGAACTGTTGTTGAGTGGTTTTACAAGATACCCTATGGGACCACCACAACCTTTTCCAAGCTCTCTGAGAAGTTTGTTGGCCAATATGCCCATAACATTGAGAATGACTTGACCTTATTAGACCTTTGCAACTCCAAATAGAAAGAAGAAGAAAGCCTAGCAGAATACTTACAATGATGGTAGAACCTTACCACCAGGTTATCATACCAACTGCCTGAGAAGCATTTGACAAAAATCTTCATTGATAATTTGCATCCTAAACTATCCCACTTCATGAGGATGAACTGTATCCAAACATATCAGGATATCAAGAGCAAGGGGATAGGTATTGAAAATGCCCTCCTAGATGAAGGCACAATCCGACATTTAAAAAATGATTCCCAAAGTAAACCTAGCAATGATAAATCCCGTTACTGGAATCATAACAAAAATGTTGTTACTGATGGAGCCACTGATACCAAACATGTCCAAATTGTCATGGCTGGTCCTGCACTTACTCCTGCATATCAACCACAACCTCAGGTCCATCATCAACCCATGCAACAATATCAACCTCAAAACAATCAACAAAACTATCAGTAGCAAGCCCATCAAGCTTATCAAGGGAATTCGAACAATCAAGTTAATGCCATCAATACTACTCCCAATCAGAATAGACCTAGAGCCCAAAATTATCAAAAGAAGATCTTCACATGTCTTGGTGAACCTCTAGATGTTATCTTTCATCGAATGGCCAGGGCCAACTTGATTACATACCCCCCAATCCAGTAGTTTGATGATACCACTCCTAAGCCCAATTGGTACAAAGATCATGACTATTGTGATTATCATCATGTCAAAGGACACACTACCCTAAGGTGTATGAAGCTCAAAAATTACATCCAAGATCTCATTGACCAAAAAGAGATCCAAGTAGACACACCTACTCAAGCCTCACCTAATGCCAATTTGCAAATCTATCAGAATGTGTTCCCACAACACAATACTGGGAAGAACCAAGCTAATACCAATCCTCCCCAGAACCAAGGCAAAGGTAAACAAGAAGATCACATTGGCCGCAAAGACTACACCACTACCTATATCAATTATGACAAATTTGTTGGATGTATAACCCAAGTTGAGCCTACAATCAATGTCATCCAGGTCAGAGGAGCAGATAGTCAATGTGCTGTTACCACCTGTAGGGGATGGATAACTGTTGCTGGTGCTAGTCCAATACCAACACATAATGCACACAACACACAATATAACCTCATAGAACATCTTGGGAACACACCAGCCCAAATATCCATCCTTGACCTTCTCCGCACTTCACCCCTCCATCAAGAAATCCTTGATCGAGCCCTCTATGAAGCAGAAGTCCCGATAGATATAAATACCATCCAATTTGAGAACCTTGTGGGACATTTATCTCCACCATGCTCTCTTTCCTTCAAGCCATCTAACATGCCAATCATTGCACTTGACCACACTCTCCCTCTCCACATCGCCATTATGGTCAAAGATTTTTCCATCAAATAGGTCTTAATAGATAATGGCTCGGCGCTAAAATTGTGTACCCTAAAATTCATTCAGTAGATTGGGTTCATGGAGACTGATATTTCACATGAAGTAATCACCATCAAGGCATATGATAACTTGGAATGTACCTCTGAGGGTACCATTATGTTGCCTATCCAGCTAGGCCCAGCAACACAAGATACCATTTTCCATGTTGTTGATCTTGATCTACCATTCAATATCCTCCTAGGCTGACCATGGATTCATTCCATCAAGGCTATACCATCTACTTACCATCAGTGCATCAAATTTCCACATCAAGGCAGTGAGGTTACCATCCATGCTGATCCCCAGCCCTTTGCATACTATCGTGCGATGGAAGCATCATTCCCTCATTCCACCCACTGTCCTAGAACTGACATTGGCACTTCTATTGACATCTCGTCCCAATCCCATTGTAATCCAGAGACTATCCTCACCTCCACTCTCTCTTTCATTAAGATCAACAACCAAGGTTGTGGTGAATATAGCCTAAATGATGCATTTGCAGTAGGGGCCCTCCCAATTGATCCACATACACAAGGGCACCCGAGTCACCAAAGAAAGCCTACTGAAACCAAGCATGAAATCAAGTAGATGGGGCCTATGACTTTTGAATCCCATTGAAATATAAATAGTCAAGAGATGGCCCTTGACATCAATAGGTGGTTGTACAAAGATCCCCCACCACCTGATACTCAACTTCTTGGTTACTTCAAAAACAAATACCCACAATCGCACAAGTACGCTACTAAGGAATGGAACTACCAAGGTGGTGGTCTAGGACCACACGAAGGCAGAAACAAAGACCCAATCATAGCATCAAATAATCCACAACATCAAGGTCTTGGCTTTAATATCCCTCACCTACATATACAAGAGCCCAATACCACAACTGGGGGCACCAACATGACTAGTGTTCCCTTCTTGAATAGCCAGGATGACCTCATAGAAATCAAAGATATCCTTGAAGAGAAAGAAAAAAGCTCATATGATGACATCTTCAATGATGATACCCTCCTAGGCACTTTTGTCCTCCAACAACTTTCCATTAACCTCATAGAACTTCCACTCATCCACCCCAAACTCATAGAATGGGACCAACCAAGCGTCACACATATCGATGAGTTCCAAAGCATAGAAGCACTCCTAGAGTTCATGGGGGCATCAGGCCCATAATTAGTTCAAGATTCAGAGTCAACTCACATCTATAAGCTTGATCCAGAAGGATATTTTGGGGAGGAGGCAAGCTTTAGCTACAAAAGTGAAATAGAAAGAGAAAAACATGAGTCCTTATGTGAAAACCCTTTTGGGGCACATTCTAATTCCAAAATAGTAAAAATAAAGGGTGTATCTTCTAGTGAAAACTTGGCAATTCAAGTGATAGAAGATGAAGATTTGCCTCTTCCTCCTATATAGGATTACAGACCTGAGCAGTCACCTATCATCATAGAAGAAACCAAGCCAATCAACTTGGGTACAAAGGAGTGTCCCAGAATCACCTACATTGCAGCATCTTTAACAGAGGTTGAAGAACTAGCTTTCACTACACTTCTCCATGAAGCTACTAGAAACTTTGCATGGTCATATGCACACATGCCTGGGCTTGATCCTAATCTTTTTGTTCATCATCTAGCTGTGGACCCTAATGTTAAGCTAGTAAAATAGAAGCTATGCAAAATGCATCCCAAAGTAGCTCTATTGGTAAAATCAGAACTAGAAAAACTCCTGGATGCAAAGATTATCAGAGCTATAGATTACTCAGATTGGATCTCGAACATGGTACCAGTCATAAAGCCTTTAGGTGACCTCAAATTCTGCACAGATTTTAGAGACTTAAACAAGGCATGTCCTAAAGATGATTTCCCGCTACCCAACATAGACATGATCATAGATCTTACAGCAAACCATGAGATGTTGTCACTTATGGATGGCTTCTCCATATATAATTAGATTCATATAGTAGAAGAAGATCAACACAAAATAGCATTCACCACTCCATGGGGTACTTTCTGCTATAACATGATGTCATTTGGTCTAAAGAATGCAAGAGTGACATATCAGAGAGCAATGATAGCAATATTCCATGACATGATCCACAATATCCTAGAAGACTATGTGGATGATATTATTGCAAAATCAAAAACATGCTGCAAACACCTTGACATTCTTGAGAGTGTGTTCAATCACCTGCATCATTATGGCTTAAAGCTCAATCCAAAGAAATGTGTCTTTGGTGTTACATCTGGAAAGCTTCTAGGCTTCATAGTATCACGACAAGGCATAGAGATCAACCCCAAAAAGGTCAAAGCAATAATAGAAATGCCTCCACCAAGAACACTCAAACAGCTCAGGAGCTTACAAGGAAAACTCCAATCAGTGCATCATTTCATCTCTCAGCTGGCAGAAAAGTGCCAACCTTTCACACATCTCTTGTGCAAAGACACAAGCTTCAAATGGGACCTCAACTGTCAGAAGAGATTTGACAAGATAAAATAATATATAGCCAACTCTCCAATCCTAGTACCACTAGTTCCAAGATACCCTCTCAAACTCTACATCTCGACAACTACTATAGCACTGGGGGCACTCTTAGCTTAGCATGATGATGAAAATAAAGAGAGAGATATCTACTACATTAGTCGAACTCTTGTCAGCTATGAGCTTAACTATTCATCCATGGAAAAAGCATGCCTTGCAGTGGTCTTTGCCACTCAAAAGCTTAGACATTATATGCTTAGCCACACAATTAGGCTCATTTCAAAGGTGGACCCACTCAAGTATCTGTTATCAAGGATAACTCTCACAGGCCGTATGGAAAAATGGGTCATGCTACTCAGCAAGTTTGACATCCAGTATATTGATTGAAAAGCAATCAAAGGGAAAGTCATTGCCGATCAAATAGCAGAGGCACCACTGGTGGATTCCTATCCACTAATCATGGAATTCCCTGATGAACACTTATGTATGATCAAATAATAGCCCATGTGGAAGCTATACTTTGATGGCTCCTATACATCACATGGATTAGGGGCAGGAATCCTATTCATCACACCTCAAGGTGACTATATTCCAAAATCATTCAAGTTGGGATTCCCATGTACTAACAACATTGTAGAATATGAGGCACTCATCTCAGGTCTCAAAATAGCCATCCAATGGAATATTATAGAACTGCAAGTATTTGGAGATTCAGAATTGATTATCAAGCAAGTCCTAGATGAATATTAGACAAAGGATGACAAGTTACTTCCCCACAAAGAACTAGTGGACAAATTGAAAGAGCGTTTCCTAAATCTACAATTCACACAGATAGCTAGACTTCAGAAAAAAGTAGCTGACGCAATGGAAATCATTGGATCTTTGTTAGAAATCCCACATGATGCATCACAGTATGAATCCCTAGTCGAGCAGCTACACATGCCAACTTATGAGAATGCTGATGCAGAAATGGTGTGTGTCTTAGTTAGTCCTCAGTACCCATGGTACCATGACATCCAGGCATATCTAAAGAATGGTATCATTTCTCCCCATCTCACCAATCACCAATGCCAAAACCTTATTCGCAGACCTTCCCACTACACTCTTGTAGCCAACACCCTTTATCATCGAGGATATCACAATATCCATTCTAGGTGTTTAGATTCAAATGAGGTCATCTTGGCTTTACAAGAGGTCCACACTGGAATTTGCAGTGCCCACACAAGTGGCATGGTTCTAGCTAAGCAGTTGCTTTGAGTTGGGTATTATTGGCCAACCATGGAACATGATGCTTGTGAGTTTGTCAAGAAATGTTTACCATGTCAGCAGCATGCAAATCTGATTCATGCACCAGCACAAGACTTGCAACCCATTGCGCTACCTTGGCCATTTTCATGTTGGGGCTTCGACCTCATCGGCTTAATCACTCCCCTTTCCTCAAATGGACATAAGTACATACTAACTACCATAGAGTACTTCACCAAATGGGTTGAAGTGATTCCTCTCACCTTAACTACTGGCATCCAAATATCCAAGTTCATCCTTTACCACATCATCTGCTGCTTCGGCATACCATCTACCATCTTTATAGACCATGGCACACCTTTTGAAAACTAGCATGTGGATGATCTATGTGCTAGAATCCACATCCATCACCATTTCTCCAATCCATATTTCCCTCAAGGAAATGGTCAAGCTGAGGCTACCAATAAAACAATCCTCAAAATCCTTAAGAAGGTTGTCAATGATTCTAGTCATGACTAGCACCTCCAAATTAATCCTGCCCTCTGGGCCTATCACACCTCTTATCGCACTCCCATAGGAACCACCCCATATTCCCTTGTATATGGTGCTAAAGCTGTTCTACCAATCAAGGTCGAGCTCCCATAATTGCGAGTCTCCATGAAGAACTATACTACTAATGAGGACTAACGCATGCCACATATAATATAGCTAGAGCTGTTAGATGAAAAGAGCCAGCAAGCATATGATCACCTAGTTGCATACCAGAATTGACTAAAAAGGAGTTATAACAAGAAAGTCCATCCTAGATAGTTCCAAGTTGGTGACATGGTCCTCAAAGAAAATCAGAAGGTCCTGTTGGTTTTCCTTTCTCCCACACTATCAGATTTACACTAGGATTGACATGGCTAGTGTCACACTCACTAAATACTCCAAATCTGACAAGAAAAAGGGCCAATGAACAAAGCACAAAGGCTTCCTACACTTTGAGCTCCACATCACTCAGGCGGGTGTACCTCATCTACACACACATACTTCTTGTGTCAAAATATAGGCCTACAGATAACTGACTATGGAATAGCTTTCAGACTCCTATAGGTATCCTATACCTCAATACTCACCAAATCTTATGCAATAGCCTATTTGCATAAAATGAATCTAAAAACTAGAAACTACTCCTACCAACATGAAAGGAAAAATATTTCATTTGAATGATTAATGTTGGGTTGAAAGGACCCCTAAGATACCCTAAGTCTCTCATGGACCAGTGCCTCATCCAATGGGCAACAAAGTCAAATACATCATTGCAGCAGAGAGCTATGAAACAAGAAGACAATACATCTTGATATGTTGATGCCTTACATCAATCATAAACCATTCATCATACCTCACTTCAACAATCCATTTGTGTACCCAGATGTGCTATCACCTATTTAAAGGATTTTAACCCTCCCCTTAGAAGAGACCTATGAACAAGTAACATATTAATCAGCATCCATTGAAAGACAAACATGAGACATCATTGATACCCCAGTTCATACACATCTTGAAACTAGTCCTAAAACTAGCTGCTTATGCGAACACAACTCTATTGTAGACTCTTTGGAAATGCAAATAGAAAGATCACAACACCCTTGATGCTATAATCAACAAGTTTAAGACTCAAATGCAGACAATCTGATAATAGTACAAATATACTAAAAACCTCATACATAAGACAAATTGTTACAACTTATATTATCTTCTCAGAGCCAGAAAGGAAAGAGGGAACACCCTATATGTAGAGAAGGAAAATATCTATAGGAAAAGGACCCTTCATGGAACCAAGATCTGGAACTAAAAAATTGGAACCCTTCAAAAATAAAAGTAGCTACAATATATACCACCAGTCATCTTGGAATTCCAAAAATCAGGATGCAACAAGCTACGGATGACTAGTGTAAGGGCTAGGGTTTTCACCCACCAAACCAACTAAATTCAATCAAAAATTTATTACAGGGGTGAAAACCTAGGCAACCTTGAGAAAATAGATCCTAGAATGATCTTCCTTTATGAGAAATCTCTAAGAACAATGTAGTGAAGATCATGAATCTACCATGTTAATCAATCTGATTGTCTACCTGCAACATGCCTTGAGCCGACCTGGTTACCCATTCCCTCACGGTATAGTCCTCCACAATCAATCATCATAACCTCTAGACCATACTGCAGCACTTGGTGAAATCATATCCTACCAAATCTAGCTGCCCCAGCATTCAATTCTAGTCATTCTATCGCTGAAAAACCCTTTAAAATTTCAAATTTTGGAAGGAATGGCTACCTAGACAAATTTAAATGTGGCTGTCAATTTTATCTCTTCACGACAGATCGAGCGGCCCCCCATTTATCCTCGCAATAGTCAAAAAGCCATTTGAAAATTCTTTTGCCACATCAGTAGCACCATAGCCAATAAGAAATGAGCACATCAGTACTACGTAGCACATCAGACCCACCGCTTACATTGCATATGTCTTCAATTGAATTGACGGCTATCACAAAACTGCCATGAATATCCATCGAGCACTTTTACCTTGTGGATTCACAACAGCCACAGATTCCCATCACACTTTAACTCACTTTATAGTGCCATAAACCTTGGCCCCACTGACAACCCCCAAGTCACCCAACCAGCAACCAATCACAAACATGCATGTTAGCATGACCAGGCATCAGAGGACCCACTTCATACTTCAAACAAGATCAACAACCGTCGCTATATCACAAGCTTAAACATCAAGCAGTTCATCTCAGTGGTATAACGACAACCACGAAATCTTATCGATCTTTAATCACGCTCGAACGCTAAAACACCGGTCCCAATGACAACACTCCATGTCATTAAACCCATTGACCAATGAGAAAATGCCAGCTCTCTATGTTCGCCTGGAAAACAAAGTACTTTCTTCAGAAAGAAACCCATCTGGAAACCCTGTCATGTCTTCAATACCCTGAGTGAATTATAAATGACCACATCATAATGAGTCAACAATAAAGGACCCACCTAGCACTCTGCAACCACCTGGAAGATCGAACGGTCATCACTATACCGCAAGGTTAAACCTCATACATTTTATGTCAACGGTATAGAAATAACCATCTGATCATGTAGATCTTTAACACCTCACAGATCAAAGACCTCAAGCCCACCTGTCTTATGAGCCACTTTCCCGAATCACAAATTTCCATGTTGCATAGAGAGGGCCCCTTCCTGAATTCATCTTTAATAGCAAGGTTCTGTTAGCCGCCACATCATCTTTATTTGAACTAATGAGAAGCATACATGTGAGTGTGACCTGGCAACTTAAGGCCCTGCCCACCATCTCATCCACCTTTGCATTAGACAGTTGTTGCTACACCATGACACTTAAAAAGGCATCAACTCAGTCCAATGGTATAATGATAACTGTTGATGTGATCCACTGTTTAACTGCAAGCAAACCCCCCTTTACAAATGGGCCCACCTAGACAGATGGCTGCTCGTCGCTATACCGCATGTCTAAAATCCTAACAATAGGAAGCCTATGATGTAATGACAACCACACATTTTAAAGGGTTGGCACTTAGGAAAAATTTATCTTGGGAGACTTAGGCTTAGAGATAAAATATTAAAGGGGGCCGTGATATTAAAACCTAACCACATAACATGCAAAGTGGTCATTAGTGAATGGGGGAAATTTAACACATGGATAATTGGGATCCTAGTGACTGAAAAATTAATGCTCAATTAGAATAGGGTCAATACAGTCTAGGGTTTCTATTCACCAATAGCTAGAAATTTGAAATTTTGAACTAGGGCTTGAGGCCAGAGACAGAGAAGAACATGCAGGGACCAAGGGAAAATCACATAGCCATGAAAAATTCTTTTAGGTGCTAATAGTGGCTCTGTCTGGGGATGTATGCCTCTTGCAAGCATGGAAAGGATCCAGAATCTTAGGTAGAAGTAGACCATCCACTGGAATAGGCAACAAAAGAGAGCACAAGACAAAACCCTATGAACTAACCAAAAAGAACACACCAAAAAAAGGAAAGAAACTATACAAGGAACTTACAATATTTACAAAAAGGGCCCTAAGCCCAAAAATTTTGATCAGCTTTTACCTCTATCAAACAAGTAATTTTCATCTCCATAGAGCAGAGACAAACTAAAGATATGTCCCTCATCTAGCCTAACCAAAATATAGTGATCCACTTCCAAAATGTCAGATAGAAAATAATCACCATACTCACCATCATCCAGCAAGATAGGGTCATCAAGCTGCCATAAATATTGATCATTCTGTGACATCAAAATGTCACACCCTTCATTCACATTGGCATGCTGAAGGAGGAAACACTCCATCTTAACTTTATGGATGCAAGCATCCGCATTCTGATCATTAGTTTGCAATAAAGAATAAACCAGTTCTATCTCTTCACTTTGCAAACTAAGGTAGAACTTCTCAAAACAAAAGTCTGATTACATGCAGTTGGAAACATCTTGCTGATCACAAATCACATCAGCATCTTCTAAAAGGGAACAAGCATTGCTAGTTAATGACTCATTAGTGATTTTTAAATCTAATAAAATACATTCAGACTTACCACATTCTCTAGCATCAAAATGTAAACAAGAACCACTGACATTAAGCTCTTGAAAAACTAAATCCACACTGGTACACACATCATCATACTCATCAAATATGACATTATCAAATTCATTACAATGATGTGTACTATCCTCTTGCATATCAAAAATGGGAAAAGGGACATCAAAAAATGTTTCACACATCATGCCACTGCTTGCTTTATCTTCATCAAAATCTATATCTACTGGGCATGAAAAATTAGAAACATAGTCAGGAGTGTACCTCTAAAATTTAGTTTCCAAAAGTTCTGAAATTTGGTCACTACTTAGTAAGCACTAATCTTCACATTTTGCCTCTTTGGTCTCACTGCCAGTACTGCAAATATCATCCTCATCTGAGATAGGGGCTGAAGAATCTTGTCTCACAATATCTTTTGCAAAGTAGTCACAACAGGAACTATCATCAACTATAAATTCATCTTCTATTTCTTGATAACCATAAGTTTCATTATCAGCATCAACATCACAAGATTCATCATCCACAAATGAAGCCATCCATTCTCTAACATTTTCCAGTACTTCATTTCTAAAAGAGGCAGTCCAACTGACTGATTCAGGCATACCAAGCTCTAAAAACATCTCAACATATTCAAAATCTTGAAGCTAAACACCCATAAGAAATTCATCACAAGCTATAAGAAATTTCTTATAGTATGAGTGGGATGACTCCTCTTTCCTTTCTCCTATTGCACATCTTCGAATCTTTATGCAAGTCTGCTAGATTTTTTGACCACTCAAAAAGATGTCCTTGTCTCTATTAACATATTTTTGGTCTGATTAGTAACTAGAAACATCATCCTGATCTCTAAAAGCTGGAAACTCCATTTTAAAATACTGACAAAACAATATAACTTGCTCTCATGACAATAGATCTATCTAAACTTGTGCAACCATTGAATTCATTAAACCTCAACATATTTATGATACTCTTTACAACAACCAAAGCCTTTATCCAGAAATATGGCTTTAAACTTCAAAATTAATTTCTCTTTTCATCAGTGACTTGCTCACCTAATTAGGGGGTATTTTTTCTTTATAAAATAGGATTACCTAGAAATGCTGTGAATGTTGCAAAATATTGATCTAGAGTCTCCTCCAAATCACCTTTCAATCTTTGGTAGAGTCACCACCTCCTTTGCAGGAAGAAATTGAAATAGCCAAAAGTCATTCTCAACCCTGAACCTTCTTCAAAACCCACAATCACAACACAACCCCAAGTGATAACTACTTGTTAGGATTGCAAATACATCACACTTTGTTACAAAACATTGATCAAACAAAGACTCAGAGTTTCCACTCAACACTTAGTGAGAAGATTTAGCAAATTCTTTTTTTTTTATTTGACTCTATACTTATGGCCATTCCCTAGTAGAGTCACCATTTTGTTGGTTTTCCTTTCTCCCACACTATCAGATTTACACTAGGATTGACATGGCTAGTGTCACACTCACTAAATACTCCAAATTTGACAAGAAAAAGGGCTAATGAACAAAGCACAAAGGCTTCCTACACTTTGAGCTCCACATCACTCAAGTGGGTGTACCTCATCTACACACACATACTTCTTGTGTCAAACTAGAGGCCTATAGATAACTGACTATGGAATAGCTTTCAGACTCCTATAGGTATCCTGTACCTCAATACTCACCAAATCTTATGCAATAGCCTATTTTCATAAAATGAATCTGAAAACTAGAAACTACTCCTACCACCATGAAAGGAAAAATACTTCATTTGAATGATTGATGTTGGGTTGAAAGGACCCCTGAGATACCCTAAGTCTCTCATAGACTAGTACCTCATCCAATGGGCAACAGAGTCAAATACATCACTGCAATAGAGAGCTATGAAACAAGAAGACAATACATCCTGATATGTTGATGCCTTACATCAATCATACACCATTCATCAAACCTCACTTCAACAATCCACCTGTGTACCCAGATGTGCTATCACCTATTTAAAGGATTTTAACCCTCCCCTTAGAAGAGACCTATGAATAGGTAATACATTAATCAACATCCACTGAAAGACAAACATGAGACATTCTTGATACCCCAGTTCATACACATCTGAAAACTAGTCCTAAACCCAGTTGCTTCTTCGAAAAAAACTCTATTGCAGACTCTTTGGAAATGCAAATAGAAAGATCACAACACCCTCAATGCTATAATCAACAAGTTTAAGACTCAAATGGAGACAATCTGATAATAGTACAAATATACTAAAAACCTCATACATAAGACAAACTGTTACAACTTATATTATCTTCTCAGAGCCAGAAAGGAAAGAGGGAACACCCTATATGCAGAGAAGAAGGAAAATATTATAGGAAAAGGACCTTTCATGGAACCAAGATCTGGAACTAAAAAATTGGAACCCTTCAAAAATAAAAGCAGCTACAATATATACCACCAGTCATCTTGGAATCCCAAAAATTAGGATGCAACAAGCCACGGATGACTAGGGAAAGGGTTAGGGTTTTCACCTACCAAACCAACTAAATTCAATCAAAAATTTATTACAGGGGTGAAAACCTAGGCAACGTCGAGAAAACAGATCCTAGAATGATCTTCCTTTATGAGAAATCTTTGAGAACAGTGTACTGAAGATCATGAATCTACCATGTTAATCAATCTGATTGTCTACCTGCAACATGCCTTGAGCCAACCTGGTTACCCATTCCCTCATGGTACAATCCTCTGCAATCAGTCATCATAACCTCTAGACCATACTGCAACACTTGATGAAATCATATCCTACCAAATCTAGCCACCCAAGCATTCAATTCCAGTCCTTCTGTCATTGAAAAACCCTTTAAAATTTCAAATTTTGGAAGGAACGGCTACCCAGACAAATTTAAAATGTGGCCATCGATTTCATCTCTTTTCGGCAGATCTGGCAGCCCCCCATTTATCCTCGCAATAATCAACAGGCCATTTGAAAAGTCTTTCACCACATCACTAGCACTGTAGCCAATAAGAAATTATCACATCAACACTACATAGCACATCGGACCCACTACTTACATCACATATGGCCTGAACTTAATCGACGGCTGTCACAAAACTACCATGAATATCCATCAAGCACTTTCACCTTGCGGATTCACAATAGCCACAAATTCTTGTCACACTTTAACTCACTTTATAACACCATAAACCTTGGGCCCATTGACAACTGCCAAGTCACCCAACTAGCAACCAATCACAAACATGCATGTCAGCGTGACCAGGCATCCGAGGACCCACTTCATACTTCAAACAAGATCAACGGTCGTCACTATACCGCAAGCTTAAACATCAAGCACTTAATCCCGATGGTATAACGACAACCACCAGATCTTATCAATCTTTAATCATGCCCGAACACTAAAACACCAGTCCCATTGACAATGCTCCATGTCATTAAACCCGTCGACCAATGAGAAAATGTCAGCTCTTTATGTCCGCCTAGTGGACAAAGTACTTTCTTCGGAAAGAAACCCATCTAGCAACCTTGTCATGTCTTGAATACCCTCAGTGAATCAGAAATGACCACATCACAATGAGTCAGCAACAAAGGACCCACCTAGCACTTTGTGACCATCTGGAAGATCGAATGGTCGTCGCTATACCACAAGGTTAAACCTCATGCATTTTATGTCAACGGTATAACGATAACTATCTGATCATGTAGATCTTTAATACCTCACAGACCGAAGACCTCGGGCCCACCTACCTTATGAGCCACTTCACCGAATCACAAACTACCACGTTGCATAGAGCGGGCCCCTTCCTGAATTCATCTTTAATAGCAAGGTTCTGTCAGCCACCACATCATCTTTATTTCAACCAATGAGAAGCATACATGTGAGCGTGACCTGGCAACTTAAGGCCCCACCCACCATCTCATCCACCTTTGCATTGGATGGTTATTGCTACACCATGACACTTAAAAAGGAATCAACTCAGTCCAATGGTATAACAATAACCATTGATGTGATCTATTGTTTAACTGCAAGCAAACCCCCCTTTATAGATGGGCCTTCCTGGACAGATGGCTGCTTGTCTCTATACCGAATGTTAGAAATTCTAACAATAGGAAGCCTGAGATGTAATGACAACCACACATTTTAAAGGGTTGGCACTTAGGAGAAATTTATCTAGGTGCTAATAGTTCCAAGAAAATTGAGAAAAGAAAGGCAAGTTTGAGCCTACATGGCTGGGCCCCTACGTTGTCACAACATGCTTTGGCTCTGGAGCTTATCATCTATCTACACCAAAAGGTGAGCCTTTGAATGATCCAATCAACATCATACATCTGAAGAGGTTCTATGCTTGAACCAAATCCTACCAAAAAATTGAAAAATACAAAAATTGAAAAAAGCAACCAAAAAAAAAAGAAAAGAAAAGAAAAATCAATCGTCCAATGGTAAAAACTTGGAAATTCAAGCACCTTGGAGAAGTATGTTGGTGAAAACCGGGAAAATAGGCACCATACATAGTGGACTGAGTCATTGTCTATCAAACTCCCATCCCACCATCTCAACATCCTAGTCCTTTTTCTACCATCCCCATCCCCATCCACCATCCCCCAACATTTATCTTTTGTATAATCCTCAAGAAAATCCACAATCCCACCCATCCATATCTTGCACATATCTTGTATCATATCTTGTACTATCTCCTATATAGTGCAATCCTTCCTGTACTATATCCTGTATAGAGAGATCCTCTTGTCCCCAATCCTGAGCTTCTGTACATATCAGTTGTATATCTTTTCCCATCCATTGTACATATTGTCCCTTTTTGTTGTACATAGTCCATGTCAGTCTTGCAGTAGCATTTGATCAAAACTCTTGTCCTACCCAGCCTCGTACTTCAGCAACATCAATTGTCAACTATTCTTGATCACAGTGATTAGTCTTTGACTTCATCATTTGCCAGTGAACAACAACACTCATTCTCTCATCAATTAGTGGGTCCTTGAGGATGTATCCTTTCTCTTGTTAGACCTAATCTTCCACCAATCACACCAGGTCCGTGTCGATGCATCCTTCCACACGTTCAGACCAATCTTCCCACCATTAATTAATCAGTCAAATCAAATCTCTCTCCTTGGCAAAGGATTTCTTTTTGTAGTTGTCATTTTGGTCTTGGATTTTTTCCTTTGGATCTTGTTAATATTTTACGGCTTCTCATTGTTCTCTACTCAAAGTCACCACGATCCTTTATATCATGGTGCGCTGTGAATGAGGACAATCTGGGGCAAGGTCTTTTGATCTTTTGATTCTACCTATGAGTCAGTCAGATGTGACCCTTGCACATTTCACATCTTATCTTCTGGGTTACATGGTGCACTTGGGAAATGTCGTTTGCTTGTGGTTTCTCCAGCATTCTTTCTACCATGCCTCCTTCTCGGGATCATGTGTGATGCTAGGGCAACCCTGCGTGTCTTTTTAGGGTTAGTCCTATGCAATGCTGGTGACGAAGCCTTATGATCCCAATATCCTTGGCAGGTCTCTAGCATTGCTATATTAAACTAGGTTGTGCTCTCCACATATTCAATTGGAGCTCCCCAAATCCCCCATCATATAGATTAATCTTGCATTAAGCATCATTTAGCGTAATATTGCACTCATGCATCTTTTCTCTTGGAAGTCTGGTTATTTATCTCCCCTTCTTCCTTCTTTTCTTCCTTGTAATCTTTCAAGAAAATTCCACAACGTTTACTCTTTGTGTTATTTTCTCGAGGGGGCACAACCCCCTTATTCCTCTAAATTCTAGCTCGCGGCATCTTATTTTCTTATCTTTGACGCCACGCCACTTGCGGCATCACATCAAAGAGGGGAAAAATGTAGACACCTAAAAATCCTTTAGAAAATAAAGTATTTTTATTTTCTTAAAAACCCCTGATGACATCATCATTTATTAATTAATTAATTATTTAATTTATTTATTTATTTTTATGTCATTAAATTCGTTTATCTTAATTAAAAATATTTAATTAAGAAATCCCTTCCAGAAATGTTTAAATCTCATTTAAACATTATTTCCCTATTTATTAATTATTTAATTAATAAATTGACCAAAAATCCTTTAAATAAATAAAATATTTATTTAAATCCTAAAACCTTGGAAATCTTCTAGAAATCCTTAACCTCTTCTAGAATTTCTTAATCTCACTCTAATCCTAATTAAAAGGTGATTCCTACATTTTTTAGTCTAAATCTCTGATGACATCATCATTTATTAATTAATTAATTATTTTATTTATTTATATGCCATTAAATCCCTTTTTCTTAATTAAAAATATTTAATTAAGAAATCCCTCCGAAAAATGTTTAAATCTTATTTAAACACCTTTTCCCTATTTATTTATTATTTAATTAATAAATTGACCAAAAAACTATAAAATAAATTATTTATTTATTTTTACCCAAAACCTTAGAAATATCCTAAGGATCATTAACCTCTTCTAGAATCTCCTAATCTCACTTTAATTTTAATTAAAGGAAGATTTACCCATTTCCTAAGCCTAATCCCAACTCAAAAATATTTAAATAAGTTTAAATATTAAATCCTCATATTTATTAAATATATTTAATAAATATACTCAAAACCTAAAACCTTTGAAATAAATAAACCTTTATTTATTTCCTAAATTCCTATTTATCCTAGAAAGTCCTAGACTCTTTTAGAAAGTCTTCATCCTCATCCAAATGCTAGACTCTTCTAGAAAGTCTTCATCCTCATCCAAACCCTAGACTCTTCTAGAAGAAGTCAATCCTTATCTTTGACCCAAACTCAACCCCTAACCTTACCCCAAACCCTGACTCAACCTCCTAACCCAACCCTTTCCAAAAACCTATAAATACTCCTCATTTCTAAGAGCAAAGCACCAATTCACTTTCAATTAGTTAGCTTTTATTTTCATGCATTGTTATCATGCTAATTTAGTTCTAGCTTTAGCATAATCAATCCTAATTGTTAGATTTCATTGTTTTCTTCAAGCTTTTTCGCACATCATAGCTTAGCAATAATGGATTAATCTAGTTTATTTCATTGTTTTTCATAGCATATAGCATCATATCACATATCATTTGGTCTAAAATCAATCATAGATTACTCATTTCTAGCTTAATCTTCATTTTAGCATCGTTTGGATCCTTGAGGCCTTAGGGGCAAATCAGGTGTTCTATACCTATTTTGTGCCACTATGGGGTTCTCATGGTATCTAATCAATCCCAATCCCCCCTAATCATCATTAGGGACATGCTCCATGTGTTTTGAGAGCACACCCACATTCCTTTTATCTGAGAAAATCAAACAGTGCATGGACGCATCTGTTTAAGCTCAATCTAAATGACTTTGTGAATTACTGTCTACTTTTGTTAGGTATATGATGTTTAGGCTAACGTTTGACATGTCTACACCTTTCAAAATAGATTAGGTTTGCATTGATCACAGTACCTTAACCTTCTTTTTGTAATCAGTGTATATTGTACATTACTTGTTTGGGCAGTGGGCTCATCTGGTAATCACATTTTGTACTGCCAACTCCTAACAGGGTTGAGGCTTCTAACAAGGCCTATAGTCCCTTAATTAGGACCGATACACTATATGCATGTAATAGACTCCTCACAGGGTCAACATCCTTAATAGGATACTTTTGATTAGTGGATCTTTATGGGTACCATCCCCATCGGGGTTTTCCCTTGGCCAGGGTTTCCTCAAGAACAAATAATGTGTTATGAGTTCTTTAGTTTTATTGCCATGCATGTTTTTTAGCTTCTTATGTTATGCATGTGTTAAGATAATCTATTATATCCATAATTTGGCAAAAGTAAAAGTTTGTATAATACTGATTCAACCCCCCTCTCAGTATTCCCTATTTCTAACAGTACCTAAGTCAATGAGTGAGGATTTGCACAGTCTACCAAATCCTTAGATTAGAAATTGTGTTTGATTGTCTACAATAACAATCTTTCCCAAGAACACACACATTTCCAACTTCATTATAACTATTGCTTCTCTCTCACAAGGTTTCTTTGTCCCTTCCTAGATTTTTTTAGACGTGCAACTATTATCTCTTTGGATATGAATGCTTGATAGTGAGTCTTTTCTATTGAACATATCAACTAAAATAAACTACACTAAAAATCCAATTGGTCAAATTCATTCAAAACATCCTTGAACATAAGTGCACTCAAAATCATTTGTTCAGAAACATTGATCTACCTAGCTAAATCACTATCCTTTCAAGATATGACTGATTACATAAAGAAAAAGAAATAAACGTTACCAATTTCCTATGTTTATCAAGAGAATAAAGTTTCATAATGAAAACTCAAGGTTAATCAATGTATCCTTTCTACAATCCAGGAAGAGATCAAGTATCAAGAGAAACTTGATAGAGTAATCTACAACGCAAAGATCATAGAGTTTGGAGCACACTTCCAGATAAACCACCACTTTTTTACCCTTGAAAGAGAGGAATGGTTGGCCTGAAATTTATTATATTCTTCCAATTCTAAATAGATTGTCTTGGCATTCCTATATTTTAGATCATCACTTAGTTTTAGCTCTATCATCTTCTTAGGTAGCCTCACTTAGATCAAACTAATCATGCTCATTTAAAAATAAAAAAATTCAATCAAACCATCCAAGTCATCAACTTAGTGTCACATCTTTTTGAGTTGCTTAAATCCTTATCCTAAATCAAAACCATCTTATAGATGCACCCTTTCAACTAAGCATCATCTAGGGTAGCTTGTACTTGTCTTTGTAGGTCTCATCATCTTTATCCAAAGACTGGCTTGCATTGTCAAGGATCCTATACGAGGAAGAATCTACTAATTTTGTCACTTAGTAATATTTAGGTCTTTAGGACATCTCCATCATCTCAATCAACCACCATAAAAGAATCCTTTAGAATCATCCTTGGTCATGCATTTATCCTTAGACTCATCATAGAACCATACTATACTCATTCATCTTAGCATTCTCATTCCCCATCTTAGGACTTACATTGCATTCTTGTTCAGACATGATCAAAGAAGTGAAAGGATATGGATCCTAATATCCACACTAGTTCATCTAACCCCAACGATCCTAACAATGCGATGGTAACATATCATCCACAACCATCTCAACTCAATAATGTATGGGAAGAGCCAACTAAATTATCCACTAAAGTTTCCATGGAAGCATTTATGAGTCATCCTAGCCATGTGCAAATGGTCGGTTCTAGCATAGGCCAAAATTGTATTTCCACCTTGGCTAACTATTCATAGTAGAGTACTCCCATTCTAACATAACTCCAACCCTTCAACCCCATAAACCCCAACAACACATTCCACATTATTGTGCAATAGATACATGATCCTAGCCATCATGTGATCCAAGTGGCCTCACCTATCCTCCATCTATTTCAATGTAGCACCACTTTCCCCATTGAAAACATTTCCACAATCTCCTCCTTTTTTCTATCATGGAACAACCACGTCCACCCATAAAATCTCAAGCTACCACTCAAGTTTAGAGCTCTGCAAAAGAACTACATCATCCTACCACACAAAGTTCCACATGAAAAATACCCCCACCTTTCATGGACCAACCCTCCACATCATCATCAGTCTTTACAGAGGCAATGTAAGCACCTCCCTCTACCATTAAACAAGCCTTCACTCAAGAAACCTTCCTCCATGTCAGCCAACTTTCCTCTAACCCAGTGTCCCTCCCAAATTTCATCACCAATACACAAGCCCAAAAAACTTCTTTCACGACAATGATTCTATTTATAGGATCTGAAATCCAACCATTCACATTACAAATCTAGACTATCATAGCAACATTCCCAACCATATCCACATACCAACCTTCTATGAGGTTAGGTTCTTCTATGGGCCTTACTAAAGTTCAAATTCATGCTATGGGGATACAAATACAATCACATGTATCAAATCCAACAAACCCACAAACCACACTTCCATTCATAGCACTACCACCACCACCTCAAATTGCATCACTCACCACATTCACCAACTATCTATCCATACACACCGCCATCTCTCAAACCATGCCACTAGCACAATAGATAAAAATCATCTCATTTTTCTAGATATATTATGCAACCACCTCCCTTCACCAACATCCAAACACAAAGCCAAGAACACTATAAATCCACACTATTTCACCAACCTCTCCGACAACAAAAACATTTCCCTACACAAAAACAACATCCCCTCATTCCCCAACAATAAAAGATTATTCCTTACCCCACCCAAAAAAATGCCTCCATACTCAAGTATAAATATCTTCCCTATCATCCATTGCATAATCCATTCAAGCTTTCCTACATAGCTTAGAAATCCCCTTATAAAATTGCACAATATCCCTCACAGAACCATCCATTTTTTCCTATACAATTAGACTCGTTCCCAATGGGAGTGCCCACTCTAATGCCTTCTAGTTTAGAATGGGAATAGATGAAGAATGCTCTCAAAGAGATCCATCCTAGGAATGAGAGTAAAACCTTCAAGTTTGAGGAAGGTTTTTCCTATATTTTTGACATATTGTTACAATAACTGAGAGGGGGGTGAATCTATTGGAGCTTTTCCAACAAGCGAGTGTTGACTATATGTTTGTCATTGATGAAAACATATAGTAAGTAGCATGTGTGGAGGACTTATGTAGTAAGCCTTATGTATATGAAGCATGGACATGTTATCAGCATGATATCATGGATGCAAAGGTTAATCGTTAGTACAAATAGTTGTGTAGCAGCTTGTGTCAGCAGTGTTCCTAACAGAGTTACAGGAAGTGTTCTGTGAGTGATTATTCATATATTTATCATGGAGCCTTGCCAGCTTAGATATGTGATGAAGACATGTTAGTGATGTTTCAATCATGGACGTAGAGTCTGATGATCAGTAGAATTGAAGTTATGAAGTCGCTATTCACCCATTACAGTTTCCTATGTTTATCCAAAAGAACCGACAGAGAATTTATTATTATAGGAGTTGCACCTATCATTTTGGTATGTGCCGGTGGATTAGTGATCAGAGAAGAGTTAGTAATGTTTGGTTAAGAGTACATGATATAATTCATCTTGAAGAGAAAGTATCAGTTAATTTGGTAGATCCAATAGTGTGTAGCATGCGCCTACAATTATTAATATTAGACAGGTCCCAGATTGTGTTGCATTCTTAGTAGAGCCAACATAATTATTGTTGGAGTATGTTATGGTTTCTCTATTATGATTTCAAGGTGGTTCTAATAGGATGACTTGGTTATTTCATTTAGAGAAAAGATATTTATAGGTAGTCATTTGTGATTAATAAAGAGTGGTTCAAAGTTGATTGTGAAGAGCAGAGAAGAGTGTGCGAAGTGTTAAGCCATTAGAAGAAGGTCTATGTGACCAAGTAAAGAGTTTGTGCTATACATTGGAACTGATCTAGATAGTAGATCAAAGCATAGTTCAACAAGATCCAGATATAGTGTGTATCTATTATTTAGAAGGGTGTATCCTTCACCCCTTTGAGTAGTGTGCTCTTGGATAGTGCATCCTCACCCCTAATAGGCTTAATTGTAAAAGAATCCTAATAGGGTCTGACCCTTGACCAAGTCATTGTACTAAATACATTGTAAAGACAACTCCTAATAGGGTTAAGGATCTTCTAACAAGGATCATAATACACTAGTGTAGATTATTAGTGGGTGTCAATTCCCACCACGGTTTTTACCTATTTGGGTTTCCCCGTAACCAAAATATTGTTGTTGTGTTCAAGTTTTCTTTCATTGTCTTTATGCTTTATGTTTAAGTATACTTAATTGAATAAAGAATTGAAACTTCTAGATAAATGATTCAGCCCCCCCTGTCATTTATCTCTTGGGACTATTCCTAACAGTTGGTATCAGATACAAGTGGCTCATCAAGAAAGTTTAATAGCTTGAAGTTGATCAGATGACATTCTTTAGAAAAGACAGTCCTAAGTTTGATGGAGAGAATTATCTTTATTAGAAGAACAAGATGATGACACATTTACAGTGCATTTCTTTTAAAGTTTTTGAAGTAGCTATCAAAGAAGTTCAGATCCCTTCTCTAGTAGATCTTGGAAAGGAATATGCTACTGGTAAGAAGAAGGATTTATTCCATCAGAATGCAATATCCAAAGAAGCTCTTATCAATACCCTATCTGATAGTGAGGTCTCAGAGATAAAGAAAGTAGACACAGCCTACAAGATATGGAAGCACTTAGAAGACATGTTTGAAGGAGATAAACAAGAAAAGGATGCACGTAGAAAAACATGGAAGAAAAGATACAATACATTAGAAATGATACCTAAAGAAAACATCAGAGCTTACAATCAAAGGATCAATGAAGCAATTGCTGGAATCAGGAACAATGGTGGAGAGATCTCAAAAGAAGACATTATGGATAAATTGATGACTACTCTCACCCCAGAATATAAAAACAAGATCAACATCCTTGATGAGACCATGAAGCTTACATAAATTTTCAAGAGAGAGACCTTGATCAGAAAAATCTCAGCTTTTGAGATTTCAAGATTGAAGATAGAACCTAAAAGTGAGACAGGCTTCAAAGGAACAGTCCATGGTAATAAATCTACAAACACTTCTGGTAATTTGTATAATGATGATGAAGAGAAAATACTAGATGATTTTATTCCTATGATTTCTAAAAGACAAAAGAAAGGAAAAAGGAAAATATGAAGGTCAATTTCCATTTAAATTCTTTTCATGTAATTAGATTGGTCACTTTACATCTAAGTGTCCTACAAGAGCTAAAAATTTCAAAAATGACTACAAGCCTAAATACTCAAAGGAATGTTACCATCCTGGAGATGGAGTATCAGATGATGATTTAGCTGAAGAAGAAATTGGATTCATTTCTATTATAGAGAAAATGAATAATGAGATAGTTCATGAAGATGAGAAAAAGGAAGAAGAGCTAGCATTGATTTCACAAGCTGACATGACGACAGACTAGATTATAGATAGTGGTTGTTCACATCATATGACAGGTGATAAAGACATATTTGTTCATATAGAAAAATACAATCATGGCATGGTTAGATTTGGAGATAACACTCCTAAACCTATCATTAGTAGAGGATTTATCACATTGGATGGAAAGAACAACACTAATGATGTTCTCTATGTAGATGGTTTGAAACATAACCTTCTTAGTGTTGGGTAGTTACTTGAAAAATGTTATCAGTTGGAGTTCAAAGATAATAAATGCATCATTAACAACAAGGATGGTGTTCTGATTGCATCAGGTTCAAAGTCTAAAGTTAATGATTTCCAACTCAATTCAGAAGAAAGTTTTTTTGTTGCTAAAGTTGATGACAGTTGGTTGTGGCATAAAGGACTATGTCATATCAATTTTTATAACATAGTAAAGATAAGAAATGTAAAGGCAATAAGAGATCTACCTATCATAGAAAAGCTAGTTGATACTATATGCATGGAATGTGTGATGGGAAAGCATGTTAGAAACTCATTCAGGAGCAAGCACAATTTAGTAGAGAACAAGTTGGATCTGATTCATACAGACCTATGTGGTCCAACTCAAACAAGATCATACTATGGTGAAATGTATTTCATTTTTATTTTTTATGACTATACTAGAATGATGTGGGTTACGTTGTTCAAAGATAAGTCAGAAGCATTTGAGAAGTTCAAAATATTCAAAGCTAAGGTTGAGAATGAATCTAGACTAAAGATAAAATGTTTGAGATTGGATAGAGGAGGAGAATTCACCTCTGACAGATTCTATGAGTACTACGAAGAACATGGCATAAAGAGGCAATTGAGTGCACCTAGAACCCCTCAGCAGAATGGAATTATAGAGAGAAGGAATATGATCATCCTTGATACAATGTGGACCATCATAATTTAGCGAAAAGTTGCACACACCTATTGGAGAGATGTAGTCAATACAACAGTCTATACCATCAATAGAATTCAATTAAGGCCTGGCACGTACAAAACAACATATGAGCTATGGTTTGGTAATTTTCCCATAGTAAAATACTTTAGAATCTTTGTAAGAAAGTGCTACATCAAGAGAGATGAGACAGTAAGCAAGTTTGATGCAAGAAGCGATGATGGTATTTTCCTTGGTTACTCTACTAAAAGAAAATCTTATAGATGTTTCAATTTAAGATTGAAAAAGATCATTGAAAGTGCTCATGTTAAGAGTGATGAAAAGTTTATGGTTAAAGAAAGATATCAGGATTACTCACATATGATTGAAGAAGAACCTAGACCTTCCACTAGTGATACAATTGTTGAAGAGATTTTGACAGCATTGATGTGTTGTTCAATCACCCTAAGAGAAGTGAAGAAGAAACTCCAAAGGCAGATGAGACAGCATCACCTAAAGTTCCAAAGTTTACTTCCAGATATCATTCCAAGGATAACATCATTGGAGATCAGAGGAGCAAAGTGACTAAAAGATCAAAGGCAAAGAATTCAGGAAGCAATGAGGTAGTATGTTTACTATATCAGATTGAACCCTTAAGTGTAGAAGATGCATGTAATGATTTTGATTGGCATGATGCTATGAAAGAAGAACTTGATCAGATTATTAAGAATGAGACTTGGGAACTGGTCCCAAGACCTAATTATAATAATGTGATTGGAACAAAATGGATATTTAGAAATAAGATGAATGAAGATGGCACATTAGTAAGTAATAAAGCAAGGTTAGTATGTAAGGTATATGCGCAAAGAGAAGGCATTAATTATTCAGACACCTTTTCACCTATGACCAGATTAGAAGCTATTAAATTTTGTTTAGATTATGCAATAGTCAAAAACTTCAAAGTTCATCAAATGGATGTTAAGTCAGTATTCTTGAATGGATAACTAAAGGAAGAAATTTACATTGAACAACCTAAAGGATTCACCTTATCAGACGGACCTGATATGGTATGCAAATTGAAGAAAGCTCTCTATGGACTTAAGCAAGCCCCTAGAGCATGGTATGAGAGACTTGATGGATATCTAACTAAAATTGGATTTAAGAAAGGAGCAGTAGATTGTGATCTATTCACAAGAGAGACATATGAAGGACTACTACTTGTAGCTATATTTTTTGATGACATTATCTTTGGAGGTAATGACAAATTAAGTTATGAATTTGCCAAAGAGATGCAAAGTGAATTTGAGATGCACATGTTCGGACATATAAAATACTTTTTAGGATTGAATGTACAACAAATAGAGAAAGGTATAGGGTAAGAGTTCGGAGTTGGGGGCCAATTCCATGGAAGTCTGCGGGGGTAGAAAATTAGGAATACAAAATGGGCGCCCATTTTTTACAAATCGGGCAACTGTTTAGGTTCGGGAGCCCGATGCACTTTCAAAAATTGGGCACCTATTTAGGATAAGGTACACAAAGCAAAATGGGTGCTCGATTTGTTCAAAACGGGTGCGCGATTTGAAGAAATCAGGCGCCTGTTTTGAAAATCTATATATTTCTTTTTCTAAATGAAAGTCTTGTCATTTTCATCAACAACAAAAATGGGATCACGTTTGATATAGCTCGGGTGCCTGGTTTAGCTTCCCCTGTCGACCCCATCTGCCATTTTTTTCATCTTCCAAGTATGTACTATTCTTTTTTATTATTTTTTTGTGATTTTTGTCATTAAAAATTGTAATTTCAGGTTATTTTTAATATAAAACATAGTTTAATGTTATTTTCAAAACTATTGCATAAATTTAATTATATTTTATCTTTCAAACTTGTAATTCTTTTTTT